>JACDOX010000158.1:1408735-1420515 GCA_014549065.1 Cardinalis cardinalis
GGGGGGGGGGCGTAAAAATGGAGTAAAATTACTTCATTACCTGAAGCTACCAAATTACCAAATGGACCAAACTTAGAAAAGTGCGAAAATTCATGACCCATTGTCCATTTTGGATATAGCCCCTGGGAGGCTCTGTCTGCCCAAGGTGTACCTGAAGACCCTTCAATAAATATAACCATTTTTTATTCCCTTAATTTTGTCTGACCTCTATTTTTAGGTAAGCCTGAAACAGGCATCAGTTTCTGGTGACCCAGATGGGAAAAGGAGACTTCTAGAAAATCCTCTGGACTGAGGAAGACCCAGTTGCTCCTCCCCCCCACTGCCAGCACTTTGAGGGGGGGAAATGGCCACAGTCCAGGCAGTGTCAGAGCCCAAGAATCCTCCACATCTAACACAAAGGCACCTGAGTAAGCAAGTTAAAAGCAGTGTTTTGTTGTTAGCACCTAGGTTTAGCATTAAGAGATTGCTTCATTTTCTTTGGTGTTTGGAAGAATCTGAAGGATCCGGGGGGGGTTGTCATTTGTTTGTCATCCCCATTTGCTCATAAAGTTGGGGGGGAATGCCCCCTGAAAGAGTGGAGTTTTAGCACAACAGTGGCAAATTTTGGTCCAGGGCCAGTGGTGGCAAAATGACTTAGGCCCTACCCTTCTGGTCCAGAGGTTGTGAGTTGGAATCCTGTGTGGTCCTTTGTTGGAATGCACGAAATTGAAGCCTCCCTGAGTTCCTCGGAGAGAGAAAGGAATGCAGGGATTGAATTGGAGCCTTTAGAGAAACTGAAATATATGCCACACAGACATGAAGTAGGAGTGTAAGTTTTAGTTTTAAGTAAGTAGAAATATATCTCAAGTGCCTTAAGAGACTGTGTTAGCTAGTAAAAAGCCCTAAAGCCTAATTTAAAGTTCAGTAGTGTTACCTTTCACAAAATTAACTTAGCTCCAGATATAATGAAAACAGAACATTGCTTGCATTTCTAGGTAGACCACATAGAACTATTTGCATGAACAGATTGAACTGTACGCATAGATTTTGTGTAAGAACCAACATTACTTTCTCACATTAGAACTAAGGTCAGATAGGTATAGGAAGAATGCTTTAGAATAATGTTTTTAGCTGCTGGGATGATTTATGAATAAAATCCCCTGTATTGGGGTGCAAAGGGGTGGTAGTAGCTTCTGCCAGCAGCTACTGCTTCTGCTGGTTCTGCTTGGAACATCGGGACTCTATGCCAGAAAGCTTTTAGCACAGACTTTAATACTCTCAACTCTTTGCCTTCAAGGTTGATGTATTCATTCAAGAAACAACTTTACCACAACCAACAACTGCTCCTGTCTCTTTGAAGACCCAAGATCCGCTCGTAACTTGACAGTCCTTGTTCTTGTTCTCTCTCTCCCCCTGATTATTACTGTTTGCATTTAGGACACTTCATTTAAATTTTATGGGGTTTTTTTCCTGTTTTCTGGACAATGGGATGTCCATTCGGCTGTTTTTTCTCTGCCAGACACGCGTAGGGTGGTTCTGAGGCAGTCCGCACTCCTTAGAATGAGACTGGACTCTTCACTTTTTGGTCTTCAGGTCGTTTATTATTTCTTATCTACAAAATTTTCTTCCTGCCCAGCTGAGGTCTGAACAGCAAGGCAGCCAAAAGCACTCTGACCGGCCCCGAGGCGGTCTCGTCTGTATGTACTACAAATTACGTATATCATATTTACCTTTACTTCCCAATACCAATCACCCATATTGAACTGTGCACTTCTATGTTAAACCAATCCCCAAGTGCCAACATCACCACAGAAGATGGATGACAAGAAAAAGAAAGAAGAAGGATGAGACAGGCCCTGATCCCTCCATCTTGTCTCCACAACCCCCCTGTACCAAAACCGAAAATCTACATATTCACCCTGTAAGTACTTCATTCCTGCACCATTCAAACCTGAGTGCCTCTCATGTCCTCATACACAGGTGGCAAATCCCTAGATGGATCAAAGTCAAGCCATCAGGCACTCCTGGCAACATTCCGGGTTCTCCGAGCCCCCCAAGAGGGTTCTCGGCAACTCTGGACACCTGGAGTGATGTGCTGAGTTCCCACAATGGGGTGAGACTTCTCATGTGAAGATGCAACGCAAATACCTAGAGATTCCCCTTTAGGCTTAATATTGAAAAATTGGCAAAGATTAACAGGCAAAATTCATTGCTTTCAAAACCCAAATTGATCAGACACTCAGAATTAATGTGGCCAGCTTATAAATTAGACAACAATGGGACACGGCCTGAATTTGGCAGTTTAGATGAAATATTAATATCAAATTTAATGTCTCACATATGCCAAAACTGGTTTTTCAAAGAACTTGAGTATACTAGGCATTTTTTATATTTTTGTCACTTCAGGAAAGAGCCTAAGAAAGAGCCTAAGAAAGATCATAATATGAAGCTTTTAAGAAACAGGGGGAAAAACTATGAAAAGAAGGAGCCTGCTTTCAGCCTATCATGTGTGAGGGGTGGGGGGGAGGTGGAAATGGGTTTAGTGCCTTTTTGCCTGAGCCTTTACCAGTAAAACTGGCCATAAGGAAATGCACGGCTCAGACAACAGAAGGAAAGTGTGGAGCAAGGAAGACTTGCTCTCTCAGTGCAGTAGTACCAGGCTAGAGAGCACTTAAATGACATACAGAAGTCCATGGCTGTCACATCAGCATCACAACCTCATGACCGGATCAGCCAGGGGTTGTGGAGAAAGAAATAAATAGGGATGGGTATGATGGACTAGCCCAGAAAAGTAAAGAACTTTAATAAACAAGCAAAACAACAAAGGAAAGAAGCTGTATACAGTACAGGGTGTCCTCCAAAGATCCCAAAATGCGGGAAACACAACAATATATAACGGTCGATCTGAGGGCAGGGAAGCAATCATCAGTGAGAACTAAGAGCATTGCCTTATGTGTAAAACGCTGTTAACCAATCATAAACAAGAACTGAGAACATAACCTTATATGGCACAACGGCATTAACATAACTATACCCACAATCCTGTTCTCCTCGCCATAACACAACTAGATGTTTCTTAATATCCTGCTTCCCAAGACCTTTGTTCTTAACAAAGGTTAGCTTACCATCCATCCCAGCCAGCTGAACTCCCACACATGGCTTCTGACACTTGGCATCACAAGTGCTGAGGAAGCTGGTTGACATTGTTGTGATGCCACGGTTGATTATCTTTGAGCAGTCATAGCAACTGGGAGAGGCTACAAAAGACTGGAAGAGAGGAAGGAATGTTCCTATATTCAAGAAGGCAAAGGGAGTATCTAGAAAATACAGATCAATGTGTTTTATTTCAATTGTATCTGGAAAACATTTCCAAACCCATAAAAGAAAGGCAGGAGATTTGAATAAGCCAGCATGGATTTACAAAGTGAAATAATGCTTATAGAACCTGATAGTTTACTATGATGAGGTGAAATTGCTTCAGCAGCTCCAGTTTCTCCAGGAGTGCTGTGGGAGAGAGTACCAAAGGCTTTATTGAAGTCCAGGTAGAAACATTCAGCTTTTCCTGCATCTGGTAAGAGGGTCACCTGGTTGTAAAAAGAGATCATGTTAGTCAAGCAACACTTTTCATTATTGTTTAATATCTTCGTTGGTAACCAGTATGGAAAGAGTGTACCCTTCACGGAGTTTTAAAATGGTGTAGAACTGGGAAAAGCTGCTCATAAGTGATGTGATTGTGCTGCCATTCAAAGCATTCATGACAGGTTGGACACTTTGGCAGAGAAGGATGTCGTGTTTAATAAATGGAAGGGCAAAATCCTGCCTTGCAAATAAATAACCCCAGTCCCTCATTCAGCTGAGAGACCACCTGGCTGAAAAGGAGTTTTGCAGGGAAAGACCCTGGGTCCTGCAAGACACCTTGTTAACCATGAACTAGTGGTGCGCCCTTACAGCAAAATAGGAGAATAGTATCCTAAGGTATGTTAGAAAGGGCATTGCCAGCCCTTTCAGCAGAGATGATCCCTCCTCTCTGATCAGTACTGATGAGACAATGTCTGGAATACTGTGTCTAGTGTGGGCTCTGAACTTCAAGCAAGACACAGACTTCACAGAGCATATCCACCTCAGGGTCACAAAGATGATGAAACGACTGGAGCATTTGTCATATGTGAAGACTGCTGCAAGTGTTTAGCTTGTGGAAAAGTCTCAAGGAGCATCTTATTATTACTATCTGGCAGGAGAAAATGAAGAATGCAGAAATAAACTTTTTTTCAGGTGTGCAGTGAACAAACAGCAATGAGCACAAATTAAAAATTAGTAAATTCAGTGTAAACACAAGGAAACCCTTTTTCTGAGAGGTCATCTCCATCTTTGGTGACACAGAAAATCTGACTGGACACAGTGCTGGATAAAATGTGGTAGGTGACCTTGCTGTAGCAGGGAGATAGAGTAGATGATCTTAAGATCCCTTCCAACCTAAATGATTCTGTGATTTGGCTTTTCCATGAACCCAAAATGTGAGTGGTAATTTTGGAGGAAATTATCACCTCATCATGATGTTCTAAATCAGATAACTGTCCAAATTAACAATTCCTGCTGGTTGAACAATCCCAATCACTGCTACCTGACTGGTACAAATTGCAGCATAAAATTAGAGAAAGGGAATGTAATGGAAGCATCCATCAATATTTATTTACTTTTATGGATATATTATTCCTTCCACATTTATAACAAAGCGCACACATAAAGCTTTGTTGCAGTTCTGACCCTACCCTAATGTGTCAGATTAACTTTTAGTTTTTCAATTATATTTCTCCACCCCAGCCCCTCAAGAAAGATAGTAGCTGCAGAAATTTATCTTCTCCGTAGCTGTAACCATAGCAACCCAAACAGTTCATTTGCTGTCTCGAATAATGTGCAAAACAGTCTGACTAACAATTCAGTGAGGACATTGACAAATGATCTCAGTATTCAGGCAGACATTTAAAATATGCAGATATTTGTCTGAATCTTAATTTGACCAACGGATACTCAAATGATAAAATGTGTGATTCTTAAATGAAATGAAGGAAAACTTTTCCCTTAGGATATTTCTCATTAAAGGCTTTAAAACAGAGATGAATATATTTGGTGGGATAGATTCTCTTCTAGAGATAAGAGATATTTTGTTCATATATGAGAACTTTCTTTTCCTAGACATTGTTTTTTCTTTATTAGCTAATCAGCAAAGGAAGAAAAGCAAAAAATGTCTTCTCCCTCTCTGTTCTCATTCTCTCTTGCCCCATCCCTCCCCCAAGATAACTGAATATTCAAGGAAAGAGGAGCAGCTTTTGAAAAACTCAACAGAACTTAATTACATGGGAAATGTCAGCGTGTGGTCCACTGGCATTATCATTAATCTGATACAAAAGCAAGAGAAGTCAGCCTCTTTGCATGTTAAATATTGACCTTCCTGATGAGAATTAGCATGTGACTCTCCCAGAGGAACTGCATGTCAGGTAGAAACTGAGCACATTTTTACAATGAGGTTTGTTACACACAAAAATAGATATACCAAAGAAACTGTGGAATGTCCATTGCTAGAGATACCAGACAAGGTTATGGCCATTCTAATGGAACTTTGAAGTTGTTTCTTTCTTGACAGGGATTTGTACCAGATGACCTCAAGAGATCCCTTTCAATCCAGATTAGATTCTGAGTCCATTGCTTGTCTTCACGTAAGTCTTACAAAATAGTTCAGAAATTAATAAGCCTTCAGTCTCTGTTCATAAATACTGGATTCTTAGTAGAGAGACAAAGGTAAAAGACGCTTTTTTTCATAACTAATCCATCTCCAGCATTTCCAAGGCTATGAAGTCAGTATTTCTTTTAAAATAGCATTGTACTTCAAAAACACATTACCTCACTTGTAATGCTTCCTATTCTTCTGACCATTCATTTCTTGCAGGGAATGCAGAACACTGTCAACATTTCACATGTGCAGCTACCCTTCAACATTGGTCTTTATTGCAGATGCAATGTTGAAAGTATCATTATCTGTGTACTGAACTTCCCCACCAATGGAATCCAGATGTCAGCTCCTCTTTCCTGGCTTCTCACCTGGCTTTCTGTCAAAAATAACAAGTCATGTGAGATGAACTTTTCGTGCTTAGTTTCTTTCGTCTTCCAGCACTTGCATAACAGCATATTCCATTCAGGTGGAATTTAAACAGTGACTTCCCAAGTTGACAAACAAGATGTTCATGAGGAAAAGAACTACTTTAACACAGACTGGTCTTCCAGTAAATGAGGTTTGCAAATGCAAAGTATGTTCTTTGTTATGCAAAAGAGCATCATGAAACAACTGGTCCTAAATGTTGAAACAAATCAGCTGCTGGCTTCAGAAGGTGTTCCTCAGATGGTAATCCCAGCATGATCGCAATTAGAAGAAAATTAACCTCTCACAATCATGACTTTACACTTTTGACAATAATTCTTCAACAATGGTTTCCATCTCAATTTACCTTAGTTTTGAAGAAGGTCAAAGTTTCCTGTTTCAATTTTTTCCTTGCCATAACTACAAGCTCAGAGAAGCATCAGAAAAGGGAATCATACCCTAGTTTGTAAGTAGAAGAAAAATACATTCTAAAAATAAAACAGAGTTGGCAATTTCAGTGGGACTAAATGTTGCCAAGAAGGAAGAAGACACATTGACTCTGCTTCAAGAATTATTAACAATAAGACTTTTTTTGAGATCTATGCAGACAAACAGCGCAAATTTCTTGAGCACCAGGAGAAGGAATATATGTCCCTCATCTCCTGGACAGCACCTCACTTGCTGAGTTAGAAGTGTGGTTCTGATATATTTGTGCCCTTGCCCTTTTCTTTGCCCTTGTCCTTGCTTCAGTCCTTTCTGAAGATTTCTATATTTTTGAATATATGTATTTCCTAAATGTACCTGCATTTTTTTTTTCTGTTCAAGAATGTAACTAAGGCTTAAAGAGTCCATTTAAACACTCTCTAGCCCTTCTAGTTTTGTCCCAATCCCTTTGGAAAGCACAGGAAATAAACATGCAGATCTAACAAATGCCAAGTGTAGGTACATCAAACAATGGCAACTGAAAAAGTGCTTTTTAGGATGATTTTGTAAAAGAGGAACTGAGTAAAAATGAAGTCAGATTATAGAAAACTTATATAGTACTTCTTCCATCACCTAACACTACCAGTGAAGAAGATAATTTCATACTGAAGAGATATTGTAAGATCCCATTTCCCTTCCTAATAGCTTTTTAGTTCCCATCCCCTACTTTTCCTTTTTTTTTCCCTGTTACTATGGAGGGGGAGGAATGTCACCGCTAACCAGAGGTCAGAAAACCAAGAGGACATCCTTTTAATCTTGGAGTTCTCTGTGCCTCAGAGAAATACTTAAACTGATGAGAAAAACTGGAATAGGTTATCAGTACAGGAGACCTGCTGTAAGAAAGACACAAGTAAGTTGTTTGTAGGGAACATATTCTCCTTACTTTTACAGGCAGAAATACAGGTCTGGCTTGGAGGTCACAGATAGTTTTATAGAATGAGAAGAGAAAGTCTGCACACTGAAGGGAAAGAAAAAGCTAACTTTTTATTGTTATATTTTTAGGTAAAAGTAAAGAAATAAAGTTCTGGAAAATGCATTGGCAGAGTGCAAAATGGATTGAGGACACAATCTGCTTGCCTTTCTGACAGGCTGGTAAAAACTGTTTAGCAAAACTAAGTTAACCTCTGTCAGGAGGAATGGTGACAGGGTATCTGAGAAGATAAAGGGAATATGTAGGCTTCAGGACTAACTCTTAGAGAAAGAAGTATGTCTAAGGCCCTCTGAGCACCTAATACCTCAGCAGGAGAAAGTGATACTTACACAAACAGCACCTGGTCTGCCAGCAGATTTACTGAGATATAATAGGCAGATATGCTGCTGTATATTCCCCTCTCCTTTCACTGCCACCTTACTTTCTGCAGGGCAGATGACAACCTTCTGTACAAATGCATGCTTAAGCCTTTCTGTGGCCTGTGTCCTGAGGAGAAGGCTCCTGTTCTCTGAATATACCAAGCAGGACCTGAGCTCCCATTGCACTGGTACTGAAGCTTAGTAGTGGTAAAGCAAGAATGCAAGGGGTCTTAAGAGTGGAATGTAAAGATATTTAAAGGGCAAAAATGCACCTCGAAATGAAGAGGAGACTTAGGAATATGTAGCTGTATGTAGGTAGGTGAGATGGGGGTGAGAATGCAGGAAGCTGAATTTTCCCCTTTTTCCTATCATCATATTCTAAATAGATGATAAACAAAAATGTTAGGCAAAGGAAAATGGATGTTAAAAGGGAGAGTAAATGCACCATAAATTAAGAATTTTCTCCCTCTTCATTTAGATTTTTATACTTTGTGCACTGTGTAGTAGCAGTGATGACATAGTGGAAAAAGAGGGATTTTTTTTTTCTGTATTTGCATGACCCTGCTGTTACATGTTGTCTTTTCATAAATTGTGGAAGTTATGAGAGAATATATACAACTGCAATGAGGCAGAAGAGGGTTAAAGGCTTGTAAAGTGTGTGTAAGGTTGTATTTAAAGCCAGCTGTCTAAGGGAAGAGAGGACGGTATACTTCTTTAAAAGTGAAAAACTGAGACTTGCAGGAGCCTTAATTCCCACACCTTTTCCTTTGGAGAAGCAGAAGTTCAGGAGATCAGAAGTTCCTTCTCTACTGCTGTGTTTTAGGAACAGCAAAAGTCTCTGGTGGTGATGGTGGCAGGGAGCTGATTGCGCAGTTAAGTAAGAATAATTTGGTGTAAGGGCTATTTTACAAAAAATCTTGTGTTTTAGAGAGTGAGTCTAGGGAGACTGAATCGAGACTAATGGTTGGGAATGCCCATTAAATGTAGTGAATCAAATACTTCAGTCTCAGAAATGTCTAAGTTGTGCCTGGCCAGAATTGGTGAGTTTTAAATTGCTTTTCTATTCATAAAACCTACTGCAATTGTTAAATGTTGCGAATTTTCACAGTTATTGACAATTTTGGGTGTAGAAAATACTTCTCCAGACTACTGTATGAGAAAGAAAGCATAAAAATTAAAATGATGAAAAACTTATTTTTTAGCATTGTTGATATGGAGACATTTCCAACTCAATGGTGTTTCCTTCCAAGGTAATTCCCCCAACAAGCTTTTGGATTGCAATGAAATCTCGGTTGGATTCAGGGAGGTGAAATACCTTAATAAGCTGTTAATGCTATTGTAAAGTACTCTTTTATGCCTAGTTTTCCAAGCTCTCATAAATTAGGTCATGTCAACAGTTAATTTCCACCTGGTCTGGTTAGAGGTTGTGCCAGATTTCTGCTGCTTGATCAGGAAAATTGACAATTAAGGATACCAGTGTCTATTAAGGACTTAATTGAAAATTCAGCTGACCCCCTGTAGCCAAGTAGCTTCTTCTTTTACTGTACAACAAGAAGATTTCAGTCTGTTATAAATGGGTTTTGGTTTCTCAAAGAAAGAAACTTAAATGCTTATATTTCTACTGCAATTTATCTCTCATGCTGGTTTTGTGCTTGAAACTAAGTGAATCATAGACATCTAAAATATGATCAGGAAAATAGGAGATATGTTCTATATCCTTAGTTCAAAGGACAAAGCCATGCACTTAGCGAGGAAAACCCCAGACATCTGTGATATGGGCTGGGGGTTGGTAGGCTGGAAAAGAGCTTTGCTGGGAAGGCCTTGGGGTTCCTGGTGGATGCCAGCTCAAACAGGAGCCAGAAATGGACCCTTATCACAAGAAATGCTAATAGTATCCTGAGAAGCATTAGGCAAAGGCTTGCCATCAAGTCAAGGGAGGAGATCCTTACCCTCTGGAGTACTCTGTCCCCTTCTGGGCTCCCTTGTACAGGTGACACACGGACACACTGAGAGCCTGGCAAGGGACCATACAGATGATGCGTGGGAGCACAGGAGCAAAATCCACTCACTTTTTCATGGTGAGATTGAGTGCTGGCACAAATTGCCCAGAGAAGTGGTGGAATTGTCATCTCTGGAGACACTCAAAGGTCTGTGGATGTAGTCTTGGGCAACATCTCTAGGTGAATCTGCAAGACCAGTTGCACTGGACCTACCATGGGGTTGAACCAGAGGACCTCCCATAGATCCTTTTCAACATTAGCCACTCTGATTCTGTGATACTTAAAGAAAGTCATGGAATATGTACAGAATTAGCCAGTACAGCAGTTACAGCAATACAAGTTTTGTCCAGGACGTCTTGAGGATATGGCATTGTCCTCAAGTATAAAAACGTCTTGTGAGTGTGTTGTTCTCTCACTGTTGCTGTTTCAAGGACTTGCTTAAGATTTATCATTTATGTTGTACCTTACAGCTTTACCTTTCTTCTAGGTATTAGAGCTATGCATAATTTTGTATATCTCAAAATTTCAAATAAATATACAAGAAAGTAACTCATATGACTACCTACTGTATGTTGGTAAATTCATACTCTCATTTTATCAGTGGAGAGACATAGGATTTGGAGAAATGCAGTTCTTTGGTTTTCTGGTTATTCTGGACTCTTTTAGCTGAAACAAATTTTCAATGAATTTGTTTAAATTCCAGCTCACAAGGGAAATTTAGGAGGTTCATG
Organism: Cardinalis cardinalis; assembly: GCA_014549065.1. Classification (NCBI taxonomy): domain Eukaryota; kingdom Metazoa; phylum Chordata; class Aves; order Passeriformes; family Cardinalidae; genus Cardinalis; species Cardinalis cardinalis. The sequence continues at coordinate 1,419,352 of JACDOX010000158.1, forward strand.
TGGCTGTCAGCTCCAAGATGTCATCCTATACTTGAACGGCAAAAGTTGCTTTATCACCTTCTGCTGCTTTTGCATTAATTGATGTTTGGTGAGGAGGGAAGAAGCTGCATTTCTGAAAATTATCTGGAACTGCTTTAAGAGTGACAACTACATATAGTGCTATTCTATTAGAGGTAGAATTAATGTGGTTCTCTTCAGACAGATCTATAATCTCTAAAGGAGAATACAGAAATATTTTTAGTGAAATCCCTGAATAATTTGTACACAATGCTGGGGAAAAAACCTTGCATGTACAGAGACACAGCTGAAGACTATCAATTTCCATGCTTAAACTGAGGTTTGTAATGTCTCTATTGGATGTAGCAGGAGAAGTAAAATATAAGAAAGATATTAAAAGAAGATGACACTGATGTGTCCTTCCTAGCTCTAATTATTGAATTTTTTTATTGCATAAAATACACTTTGCACTTTTGCAAGGAATTAATTCATGTGTCTGCTTAAAGGTGTAGCATTTTACAATGCTGCTAAAGCATCTGATGAGCTGAAGGGAAGGCTGTTAGAGTCCATGTTGAGTAAATTTATGCACACAAAGCTGGGTAGATATATGAGGCAAAGAAGGATAATAGCCATGATGGTCTTAGAAATTTTTTACTATCTCACTTGTAACAGTGTTATGCTAATGACCTGCTCTGCACTATCCTTTCTTATTCAGCTGGGAACTCTTCAGGACCTCAGTGAGAGTTTGCCTTCATGACGTCCATTTTTACCCACTGCATCTGATAGACTAACTAATTAAATTGAATTGTTTTGTTTTGAGACACCTTCTCATCCTGTCTGCAGTAATTACTTTATCCCTGAGTTTGGAAGCTGTAGGCACTACATTGCAGAGCTCAGGTGTATTTTATGAGTTGAGAGTAGGCAAAATATTGAGGATGTTGTTCTGCAGCTGATGTCTCTGGAAAGCTCTTGCAGATACTAAGTACCATTTAGTGTACTTAGAAGGGTAGAGTAGGCTGCAATTCCTGATGTCAGAAACGGAACTATATTTGTTTTTAAAGATGTATTTTGAGATAATAGTAATTATGTGCCATAATTTTGATTAAGAGGTTACTGAAAACTGGAAAAGTTGCAGCTAATGAGGAAGGAAGGAAGGAAGGAAGGAAG
>JACDOX010000158.1:1424870-1444511 GCA_014549065.1 Cardinalis cardinalis
TWAGGWGAWAATATCAATGACAGAAATGTTAGCTCAAATGTTATCTTAGGTAAAAAATATTTTTTTATCAAAAATTTGAAATAGCTTGAATTTTTCTTCTCTCAAGATCAAAATAACATTAGGATGTTCCCTAAGTTCTCTGCCCCTATTTTCTACATATGACTGAGGCATGGAACCTCAGAACAGGTTTCCATATGTGCTCAGTTTCATAATGCATTATGTACTTTATTCCATTTTGCTTCTTAAGCACATCATTCAATAACTCTATGGGGAAGGCTATGTGAGAGAGAAATACTTTGTTGGAAGAGACAGAGATGTAACTTAGAAATATATTTTTCCCATACACTGATGGTTTTCTTCCTTCTGCCTCCACTTTCAGCCTTTTTATAAAAAAGATATATGGTGGGGCTTAAGTTTGTGAATCACTTTTCTTCCACAGGGTCATCTCAGTGGATCTTTTTCTGATTGGTCTAATTGATTAGGAAAAGTACTGCATTAATGCTAGTCTCAGTCTGTTAATGTTTCTCTGCAGGGTTTAGAAGGATGTAAATTTTAATATAGACTGGTGGATTCAGCCCTTCAGCCTGGTCTGGGAAAAGATTCCATCACCAAGAGCTATAAATAATCCACTGCAAAATGAAAGCAGTGTTGCCCTCAAGACTGAGGAGAATTTTACTATTTTTACTATCAGGTAATTAAAATCAAAGTTATTTGCAGTTCTGCCTGTGTACTTACAAATCTTGATCAGCATCATAAATCAAGTAAGTTTCATTCAAATTTAAGTTTCTTAAACTTTAAATGTTAAAGCTCCTCTCGCAAGGTATTGATATACTTGGCTATTGAGGGAAGGTATACAAATCTGTTTGCTAATCTGTAAAGCAAGTACATTGTAGTGACAGCTTGTGTTTCAATGCATTTATTTCAGTTGGAAACCATTGCTTGGTATTGCAAACCCACTGATTTGTCTAATTTACGTAAATACCATGAACATCCATTCTGTTCTCAACAGTCAAGTCAGAAGCAAGAATTGTAACATAATCTGTTACAAGCTGAGAAGTTTTTCTTTCTTACTATTAAAAGATTTTCTTCAAGTATGGCTAGTGTCTAGTTTATGAAATTTGATAACATCTTCATTTCTCAGGAGGATGTGTCTTAATTCAGTCAAAATTAATCTGTTTCATGAGCTGGAATCTGATGGGTCAAACTCAGAATGAAATAATTTGACTCTTGAAAGATTAATAGAAGAAACACAATAGAGCCTTAACCAAAATACAAACAGAACTAGCTGTATAGAAATTCCTCTGAAGTATTACAATAAGAAACTCTTCAGAAAGAGATCATTAGGAGTGACAGATTATTTTTGGCCAAAATACATCTTCCTGCTTTACTCTAGAGCTAGCATTTTCCAGTCATTTTTGCAAACACTAATAATATTCTTAGATGACATACATTTTTGTTATAAACTGTTTGTTGATATGAAAAGGAATGATTCTCCCTCAAAAAAACCAACAAACAAACAAAAAACACAAAACAAAATCCCACCAAAAAAGCATCCACAAGGAACTTCATGAATAGCTGTGGGGTTTTTGTATTTTTTTAATGAAAAAACAAAGAAAATACTTCTAAATTCTTGTTTGTCCGTTCCAACTTTGGATATTCTGTGATTACAGGATTCTAAATTCAATGTCGTTTACCAGTAAAAACATCCTATAATAAGATTAATTATATGTTCTGTTAAAATTCCTCCTCTTTGCGTAGAAGAACAAAACAAACCAACCAACCAAACAAACAAACAAGAAAGTAGAGATTTTACATGCTAGGTTTCTGGCTCCGCTTCTTTTCTTTAGAAGAACATTTTTATTTTTGTGAAAACTAGTGCATAAATGCCCATTTAAACTTCTTACTTCTGTGATTCTTCTTGTAAAAGAATTGCTCAGCTCTCAGCAGAATGCATGAGCAGATTGTTAGTGCTTTTCTTTTATGACAGCAGTGTATTCAGAGAGATTTTCTTCCTTCTTGCTGTGGCAAATGAGAAAAAATTCAGTAAATTTTATTTTCTTTCTCAGTTTGGCAGAAAATACTCAAAATCAATTCAATGTATGATCCTAATTAGCACAAATTCCAGAGCAGAAGTAAAAGTATGTAATAGCTAGATGAAACCACAAAGGAAATGCAGATACACTGGACTTCGTACTTTTCATTTTTGTTGAATTGAAAGTCCACACATACTTTTTCTAAGACAGGTATGTGCTATGTGAATATTATTAAATAGGAGAGTGTTGCTGCAGCAAGAAATCTGGTTTTTTTAAAAACAAATGAGCAAAAAACCAACTAAAGAAAAGTAAAAGCGAAAATGCCATTGCTTTAATAAGTCCAGTTCAGGGTCAGGCTGAACTTGTGTTCCAGCCATTAATATTGATCTTTTGTTCTTATAACTATTCTGCTACTCAATAAATAGGAAGAATGACTCTGGCAGGATCCCATCTGACTTCACAACAGACTTTATGACAGAATGCAAGCTTGCACAAGTGAAGCTGTACAATGTGGATGATTCTTAATATTACCTATATTGCTTCTGTTCCTCTTAATTCTAGTGTAATATCTATACTAAGAATTTATTTAAAAAGGAAAGGCTACCAGCTACTGTGGGATCAAATACGCTAACATTACAATTTAAGGATTAAGTTGACTGTTTACCTGCATGCTAAGTCTACTTCTTTGAACAGAATCCCTGTTTGCAGTGGTATTTCTACTCCAGCTACTAATTAACTAGAAAGCATCCTAGCTGACATTATTCTTTAACAGGGTAAATAACCTGATGTACACCGTGAGGGATTATGCTATTTGTACAAGTTTTTCTATCAAGTAGTTAGAAGTGCTGTGTTTTGCACTGTTCACTGATCAGGTATTTACCTAAGCATTAGTTAACAAAGAAAGAACTTTCACCTCTGTTTTCAAAATTAAACCTGTATATTGTGAAAGACCCATGTATCGTGAGTACACATAAGAGATGATGAGTTTGCTTTCAATAAGTCTTGATGCTTGGACTGAATGTATTTTACCTTTCAAATTTAGGTCCGGGGAGGTTTCATGCTTCATTTATTTCTAGAAGGAGGGAAAAATATGCCCCAATGAATCTTACTTGAGGTGTCACTGAGGAAGAAGAAGCAGTTTGTGCAACCTGCCAATTTCTCTTTCTCACAGAACATTCATAAAACAAAATTATATGTTCAGGAGGTTTTTCTGAAGTTGGGATGAAAGGACCATCTCTGCATCCCTTTTATCCGTTTTAAATTACAGACATCTCTGTCCCTAATCAGTGATCATCCAAGTCAGTATTTTGGATTACAACTTAAATTAAGGATATTTAAAATAAAAACAGTTGATAGATGTTTTATTAATGTATCAATGATTTACTGCCTCATTTCTAGTCAGTCTGCAAATCCTTCCCACTTTTTCATTATTCTGAAAATTCTGTGATTCTAGATTCTGTGATCCTAAAGGGAACAATAAGCAAAACTTTTCTAATGTATAGGACTTATTTTGTTAAACCCTTCAGATAATGGGGGAAAAACCCAACAAAAAGCAAGATGGTGACAATATTTTGAGTGTTAATCCTCTCCATGCCTGTCATCAGTGGTTGGTGTACAGGAATGGGTGGTGCTGGGTGAAGAGTGAGTTAATATGCCCCAATATACTGATCTCCAGGTCTCTGTTAAGCTTCAGAAATGAAAAAAAGATTTTCATTCAGGGACCAATTGTCTAAGAATGGGGAAAGACAGAAACTGCCTTCCTTGTGGGAGTGTTTAAAGTTCTGTCTTTGCAACAGTTTGTCAGAACAAGTGCACGCTTTCAGATAAAATATTGCTTTTGGTAAATGATGACCTAAGAGACTGTCTTTTATACAACTTTCTGCTCAAAAGAAAGCTGCTTGCAGATTGTTAAAAAATAAGCAGAATGTTACCTAGTCTTATCAATCTTATTAGTTACCCAGATATTCTTTACCTGTTAATGCTGTATATTGTCAGAGAAATCACCTCTCCAGTGGGCTAAGAGTTCAGATTAAATTAGGTGACATGATGAATACTATTCATACTTTTTAATTCTCTTTAATATTGTGTGTTTCTTCCAAAGCTGCTACCATGCTGATAATTATGCCATTCATCCTTCACTGTATGTGTTTTGGACTGAAAAGAAACAGGAGGGTGCTTAAGGAACCTGTGTCCTCTGCAAAAGTCAGTTGCATACAGGTTTTCATACACTTTCTTGTATTTACTTTTATTGGAAAACTTGAGCAGCATTTTTTTGAGTATTTGAAGTAACACAATAGAAGTGTCTTCCTTTGAAACAATTGGAAGGAGAACACTCTGGAATGCTTGCCTCCCTCTCTGAGTTCAACCAATTCCTTTCCACTAATAAGGAATGAATACAAGCAAATTTAAGTGAAAAAATAACAATTTACTAACAAGAGTCAAGAATCAGCAAATAATCACCAGATAAAAACCTGCTAATTCTCACAGAGTGCCTAGAACAAAGGGAGATCCAAAACACCAGGGGTGCCCCACCAACACGGTGTTCTGCAGCTGAGCATGTGGTTTGAAGGACGGAGGAAAGATGGTGTCTATCAGCCCCCACTGCCCACTCAGCTCATCTCCCCACCACTGGCTGGCATTCTTCAGATCCAGGGGTTAGAATTCACAGAGGGACTTTCTCATGGCAGGAGACAGCAGGAGCAGTCAAAGCAAGGGCAAGAATGCTTCACTGGGGTTGCTTGTGGTCTTCTCAGCTGGGTGCCTTTGCAAGCTGGACTGGCTTGATGGAGTGGGGCTACTTGCTCTCTGCCCAGGAGACAGGCAGGAACCTGTGGAATTCGCCCGCTGGCAGTTCAAAACCACTGAGTACAATCTCAGAGACAGGGGAAAACAAAACAAAACAAAAAACCAGAAGAGAACTCAAAAAAGAAAAAGCATCTACCTAAGGCAAAATACCAAGAAGACAGCAAGACAGAAATCATGAAGTAAAAGGGCAGGAGCTGCCTGCTGGAGGAGACTTAAAAAGCACCTGAGGAGACTTTAAAAGCACCTGTGGTGCCACCCCACCCCAGCTTCCCAACTGCAGGGCTTTAAAGAGACTGTAAGCATTTGGGGCACAGGTAGATATGGAATACGGTAACATTTTGGGTTATTCATGACAGAGTTTCAAAGTTGTGTAGTTGGAGTGTCAAAGAAACAGAGATCAGCATTAGGCATGATTCATTACTGTGCTATTTATGGGAAATGGCTTTTCTTTAGGAAATCAGCTCTAATCAGTATCGTCAGAAGTCATATAGATTAACACAGGCCCTACACACTGTCAGTTCAACAATCAACAGCCATCAAAAATGCCTAGCTTCCGCTTTTAGTGCTGTCAGTAGTCATCCTCACCTGCTACTGCTTTGACATCAGGGACAAGTTTTTAACCTGCTGTGCTCTCTTAACACAAGTCAAGGCTGGCATGTGTTAGATGAACGTTCATATTCACTCAAGAATTAGGCAGACTTCTAGGATAGACTTCAGTTGATGTATTTATTACCTTACATGTGTATGCTCCCTGAAAACTTGAGTGGATCAGCTGTACAGCATTGTTTGGGCTGCAGATTCACTGATCCTCTCCAGCTTGTCCTAGAATTTCAATGGTCCTATTGAGTCTATCCATATTAGAGTGTCCTAGATACAAGTTTTGTAGCTGAAGGAAAACTGGGCAAGAATGCAACAGATCTCATGATGGCAGCCTGTAGATGTATTCCTTTCATCAGATGAAGAGCAGCATTTTCACCAACTTAAAGTTTCAGGCAGAACTTACTGAGGGGGGAGGGCAAGACTGACACATATTACTGTGACACTCGTGTCCAAGACAATGTCCCTGTCAAAAGAAAATGAACACAACATCTTTGCAAAAAGAAGGCAAAATGGTGAAAAAACATCAGAGGTGACATTGTATTCCAAGAGCATTCAGAAGGATAGAGTTTAGAAAATAAATTGGGAGTATTTGTGAAGCCTAGTCATCAATTCATTATTGCCTGAGAATTTTGACTCACTCCTCTCCTTTAGCATTTACCTGCTTTTTCTTGACTCACTGGAGCACATCCTACTGTCTCTCACCCACATATCAGCTGTAGCAACTGAATAGAAAGTTGCCACAGCATGGAGCCCTGTGTCTGCCTGTAGCAGTGGAAAGGAGCACTTAGGGTGTCATTTGAGGCACCAGCACTCCATCCTGCATTGTATGACTTCTTCTTTCACAAAAACATCAAGGGAATAACAAGCTTCAGTCCTCTCAGACACCATATCTTCAAATGACTGTAGGAAATGGCTTCTGAAATGGTTCACAAAAAAGAGCTGCTTTTTATTACTACCTTTACTTTACTATTCACTACAGTCATTACATACAGTTGTGATAGGAAGTATCAATGACCTGCCCTACAGGCAGGAAGAACATTTCTCCTCCAGGGCTAGTAGTTATTACTCCTGGAGGATAACCAGCTGCTGTACAGGTAGTATTTCTGGCATCCAAGGACAGAAAGGATGTCAAATAGGAAGGCTGGCCTGCCAGTATTTTATTAAGGAACGTTAATGTGGCTTTTTTTTTTTTTTCCTGCAAGAATCCTTGTTAATAAGACTTTAACACACTGCTACAAATTTGTTTTCGGCTGACCTTGCAAAGCTGTACTAGCAATCCTTTATTATATGAGCTTCTGCACATTCCCCGTGGGCTTTCACCTAACAAGAAAGGCAGGGGCCTCATACAGTTTGGAATACTGCTTATAGCTTTTGTGTGACCTCTGGGTCACTGGTTGAAATTTGAAGAGATGGCCAAACTTCACAAGTGGTTGTTAGCTTACCAGCTTACTGCAGTTCCAGTAGTAAAAAGAAAAAAAGATCATTACTGTTCCCAAGCAACAGCATCATTTTTGTATTGTAACTTGTCAGTATGAAGCACTTTCCAGTTTTGGAATCTGGAATATATTCTAATTAATTATGCATCCCAAAAGCAGGTTAAGAAGAAACTAGATCACACCAGTGATCTTTGTTCTTTTGGAGGCATTACTTTCCTACATCAAGCCCATGAAAATACAACTGCGTCAATGGAAGTCTAATCTATCAAAACTTCTTACCGAGTAACTTGTTAGTTATGGCTTTGTTCATACTACATTAGGCTTGAAATATTCACTCCACAGCTATTGTATCTGGTGCAGTGCTTCGATGGAAAATGAAGGAAGGACAGTACAGAAAGATGTCCCTCATCACAAAATTCATTCATTTATTATTCATTCATTCATTTATTCATTATAGTAGTAATTACATTAGCCAGTGACAGCTTTTTTTTCTGTGAAGTAAACTGTTTTGTATGATTTTCAAATTGTTCATGGATTTTGTCATGGTCTTTAATGATAGCTATTTTTAAATCCAACATTTCTGATATCCAGTACTTTTGGATTCTTACAACAGCTCTACTCAAAGTGGATAAGCAGGGGCAGGTATCATGTGAGAAACTGTCAGGGTTTAGGGGTAAAGTGCACTTATTTTGCATTCTTTGTCTCTGAGTCAAATAAGCTGTTTGTTCTTAATGTCTGTGCAGATGTGCAATAGAAATTTGATCTTGAGAATTTTATTTAAATTTTGGATGTGTTGGAGGGAATGTAGGAAAAATAATGTCCAGGTTACTCTAACTATCCACAAAAATACTGGATGTAGATGGGAAAGAAGGTAAAATGTCATAAAACATAGAAAGAACATCTTGCTTATCATGAATAAATATATTTATTTGTAAGTTGAGAAATGAAAGCAGAAGGTACACCTTTTATGATAAACATTTTGGCATCATGTATTCCTACTTTGGCTGTTTATTCTTGGTTTACAACAATTCTGAATTAGAGGACGTACTGTATACATGGATCCTACTTAAAATGATAAAAGATCCTACCTAAAAGAATACACTCACTCATTAGTGATTCTATTCTAATTTAATCTAATTTTAGTTTAATTTAAATGTAAACTGAAAATATATTGTTTTCCTGTATCACCAGGACTCAATGAAGAGAGGAAATAGGTGAATATGAAACTTCATACTTGTTGACTAATAAGCATTTTAAAATAATCGGCATACCTCTACAATGATCAAGTTTTCCATATGCTAGACTGTTTATGTACCTCATGATTTTTATATTATTGTGTGTGCCAGCAGAGATGAGACTTGAAAAAGATCTTTACGCAGTAAGAAAGTAAGCCTTACTAAAGGATTATCAAAACTGGTCAAACTCAAAGAAAAATAAAAGACGCTTTGGGTACACATACACTAAATTTATCACAGAGAACAGGAATAGATCCGATTTACTAAAAAAACCAACCAACCAACCAACCAACCAACCAACCAACCACCAAAAAACTCCTAACACATGTAACCAAAAAAACCACACACAACACTCCAAAACCCCCAAAACAAAGTCTACATTTATAACCAAATCTGGAGTAACCTCCAGAGTTAAAAAAACCAGAATAACCAGGTGTCTTTCCAGTCTAAGTACTGATTTGAGGGAAGGGGCATGCAGGGGTGGAATTAGTTTTGTATAGAATAACACAGGAGGCCTCTGGAAGAATGAATGAAATTATACACAGTCTATAACTTGTACAGGAGGGTGCTAATTTGCTTTTGATTTTGGTGTGGCCTTTTCTGTGGGATTTTTTTTTCCGCTTACTTGAAGGCATAATCTGGGAGGCAGCGCAATGCAAAATCTTCAACTAAATCTAAATAGCTACTTTATAGTGATTACTATGTTGCAAGAAGTCTGATCTTTTATGAAACCAGCACTATCTGTGCATGCACAGATAAATTAGGGCATCTGCTAGGAGAATTATCTTTCTCAACTTTTCACATACAATGCTATGCAGAATTTCATTTTTCCCTGTCCTTGTGAAATCACTGAAAAAGGCCATCAATATCTTGTAGGACATTCACAATTTTCTGAGTACCTCTGCCCTCCTAGCTCCTCTACAGTGACAAGATTATTTACCATTCTTTAGTCTCTCTTATAGCATGTCAAAAAACAGAGTAGAAAATTGTGCTTTACTGTTCATCAGGTTTTACTGTTGTACTGGGGTTTCAAGGATAAATAAATTATATACTTACTCCCTGTCACATGGAAGCTGAGGTGCCATCAAACTAATGGGCATCTTCTGAAAATTACTGTCAATTAAATATGTTATTTTAGATAGCAATAGAAGTAATTATCTTTTGTGCCTAGAGAGAAAGAATTAGCACTGAGAGGCCATGATGGGTCCATAGAATCAGTCAATAAAGGAAATATTTTACAGTTACTTGACCTGATTACAAAAGATGGTATTAGAGCAAACGTTGTGTGGCAGGATGTAGCACAAAATAAGCCAACAGCATCAACAGGTTGAATGTCATTGAGAACAAAAAGGATGCTGGCAACAATAATTAAATTAATGGGATTTAGAGGAATACCATGAACAGCTACTTTAGGACCAGTTTTCCAGTATAACAAAGGAAGCTATCATTTATAAAACAACTTGACTTAGGACACATGTTACTGTGTCCTTAAAAAATAGCCTTGAAAGGTAAGATTAAGCAAGAATTTGGATATAAGGAGTTTGATATTCATTGGCCATCCTTATCTCAAAGAACCTCATCCCAATCAGAGCCAGCACACAGACCATCCATCTATTCCAGGTACAGAAATTCAGTATGTGCTTTAATTAGCATTTGGGTTGATATAAGCATAAACAATTAAGTAAGCAAGAGACAAGTATATTGTAAGCAAGATCAATAAGTATACTTACTGCCACTAATCTCTTGGTGAGTGTTTGTGGAAGATACTATAGTTGTTTAATTCCTTACTGAATAAAATAATTAGGGAGCCTGAAAAGCATGGCCATGCCATCACAAAACTATTAACAACAAAAATATTTGCCCCACCATACAGGATAACTAGTCCTTCATTTTGCCAGTTTTATAATCTGACTTCCTCAATTTGGTAGATGTAAATAGGCTTGTAATAGGGAAAGAAAAGGGAAAACAAAATGACAAAGTATGACTGCTGTTTCTGAGTGATGTCAAAGCAGAAGGAGAAAAGGTATAACAGCAGAATGGGCCCTCTTGGGGAAATACAGCCTGAGAACCATGTATTTCAGGATCAAGGAAAGTAGCCATGCAAGTAAGAAGAGAGATCATGTAACTCTGATGGTCATGAAAGGCAAAAAGTGCATGTTTCTTTCTCTTTCATGTTTTCACTTTATCTTACTCAGTTTTTGTAGTTTGGTTTGGTTTGGTTTAGTTTGGGGTGTGATTGGAAGGGTTTTTTGGATTTTTTTTGTTTGTTTTCATATTTAATTTCAATGAATTTGCTGTTATGGGTGCATTTCACCTGGAGTCAACTGCAAGAGGTAATTTAATAGTTGGTATAATCAGTCAGAAGTGACAGAGCAGTGAGACCCAGCAAACTCAGCCTTCTTGCAACATTTTGATAAATAAGAAAGGTGATCCCAATCCTGTTAAATCAGAGGGAGTTTGTGATATGTAGAAATCCATGTACTAAAAATAAAACTGCAAGGCCTTCTGTGTAGAAAGGGCTTTCTTTCAAGCTAGTAATAAGAGCTCCTGGCTTGCTTGTGGTGCTACACAAGCCCTGTAGTTAGATTTTATGGAAGTTTTTCCTGTTGACCTGCAAAGGGGGAAGAGTGAGTATCTGTGTGTGTCAGTGTCCTATAAAAAGTTCAGGAGCACCCTTTGGATACCCTCTCACCTTTGGGGTAAATGAGCAGAAAGTTTTGAGGTTGGGGGAAAGGGGAAGGCGTGGGAAGGTCAGAGTAGGCCACAAGCGATGTTAGAAGCATCAAACGTTTTTTGATCAAAGATTGTTTTATTTCTTCCCTCCCGATGTTGCTAACAGAGGGAGTCAATAAACGCAGAAGTTTGTGAAACCCTTCACTGATCCTGCTTCAAGATGTTCTAAATAAACTGGGAAAGTCATTGAAGACTCTTGAGGCATTCTTGGGAATTATTTGAGCAACTTCAGAGCAGATGCTGCTTCCAAAAGAGGTGAGAAATACTGGAGACTTTTAACAAGCTTTCTTGCACACCAATGACAACCCATAGTGTATCAAAAATAACTAGAGAGCTCTGATGGTGGCACTTAGGGAAATGAGGGCCCAAGCAACATCTTCCTCAGTCCTTCTGGCGATGGGAAAGAGTCTAAGGAGAACAACTGTATCAACAATTGTTTGCAGAGCTGATGTCAGCAACAAGGTTATGGTTTCTATGACCATGGGTATCTCTTCAAGGGTCAGTATGCACTTGGAAGAGATGGGGTACATCTCACTAAGCAGGATGAAGGTATTCCTGTGTGAAAAGGCTGAGAGAATTGGGATTGTTCAGCACAGAATAGAGAAGGCTTTGGTGTGGCCTAATTGCCAGTACCTGAAGGAAATCTACAAGAGAGGGAGAGTTCTACAAGAGCATGTCCTAGTAAAAACCTAGTAAAAGGACAGGGGGTTTCAAACTGAAAGAGAGTGGGGTTACATTAAATAGTAAGGAAAAAAAAACTCTTTACTGTGAGGGTGGTGAGGATCTGGATCAGTTTTCCTGAAGAAATTCTGGATGCCCCATCCCTGAAAGTGTTTAAAGACAGATTGGCTGGAGCGCTGAGCAGACTGGTTTAGTGAAATGCATCTTTGTCCATGGAAAGACGGCTGGAATTAGATCTCTTTAAGGTCCTTTCCAATCCAAGCTATTCTGTGATTCTGCCTGGGGAGACAGATAATAAGCTATATGAGAACTTATAAGTAAGGCTTAAAGAGCAGATCAGTAAGGGTGACATAATGGGTGTTGGTCACCTGATCAGGAAGAACAAGTAGATGAGTCTAGAAGTGACTTCAAATTCATAGGCCATGCTTCCCATGAGTAAATTCAACTACCCTGATATCATCTGGAGAAACACCACAGCAAAAAAAAAAAACGCTCCATGACATCCCTGAAGGATGACAGGTCTGAAAGATTCCTTGGTCTATTGGAGTCCCTGTTCTGTATTATTTTTAATTTAAACTATTTAAATATATGTTATTTCCTTGCGTTTATAAACATCCTTCTCTTTGAGGTAGCAGAAAACAAATGTCTTTCTGCAAAGTTTTTAACAATTCTGCAGTTGATACTTTTCCATAGAAATCTCCTCACTATCATTTGCTCTAGTCCTTGTAATGGTTTGTGTAACAAAGTCCTGTATTTCCTGCAAGCAAAACTGCAGTTTTCCAAGTATTAGCAAGGAACAAAAACTTTTCAATTATTAACAAACCTGTGACATGGAACTTGATGGTTTAAGGTTAATGGTAATTCTTTTGATGAGAATGGAAGCCATTTTATTGGCTTAAAGTGGCGTTAGTTCAGGTCCATGGCCCATCCACTTCCATTGGTCCTTCAAGTACTGTATTTTCTAATACGGTGTAGGCTTTAGTTCAAAGGCTTTTGAAGCATGTTTTGACAATCAAATGTTGCTTTTATTTATCCTTAAGTTTTCAGAGGACTACATTTTGTAATCATGCTTACTTCTGGGTCACAGAGTGACAATAACTTTAACATTGGTAAATTAACCTCTCTCTTCAATTCAGCATAATAATTGAAGCTTTATCTCTTAATGTAAAAAGTTAGACAGGTGTCATCTGTGAGTTCATACAGTGGTGATTATGAACAACATCATCAGGAAAAAAAAGGGTTATAGAGGACATGAGGGACATTTTTCTATATTTATTTCTTTATATATATGAGATACAAGTCAGTTGGTACTGTATAACTAAGAAAAATCTGCATGTTTCTTTGACCTAGTAAATTGCCTTCCAAAGAGCTAAATCTAAGATTTTCAGCAGACCTGATCTGATACTGAACGTATTTTTGGTCATATGAACAGCAAACACAAGGTTCTACTCTGATGCCTTGGACATAAAAACAATGTTTAAATGTCTTTTCCTGTTTTAATTTTTGAAAGATTAATGTGTCTTGCTGATTTAGGCTATGACTTGAGGCTGGAAGGCATGGTGGCATGGAAGCCACCAGGAAAAGTCTGGAATTTAATCAGACCCCTTATCAATGATATGTGTTGGAAAGCAATTTACTCTGGCTGTGGATTGTCATTTCTTGCCTGGGTGGGTTTGAATCTACATCTATTTAAAGTCCCACTAGACAGCAGCTGGAACTATCTGGTACCTCTCCTATTTTGCGGGGGTTTTTTTGTCTTGTTCTTCACCGTAGAAGAGTTTATTTGTGTTTCTGAAGTGTCTTGAAGTTAGCATCAGCAATATAAACTATTGAAGAAAAGAGAGCTTGAGTGAAATTTCAGATAGGTATTCTTTTTACTAAAGTTGGAATTCTAGCACCAGAAGTAGCAAAGATGAGATAGATATCAGTACAGGATATCCAGTGGAGAAATATAAGATATTCATGCTACCCTCATTCATATTTTTTAGAGAAAATAGCATTGTTCCCAGCTTATAGGCAATATTTATAGACTTTAGCATGCCTAGATGATACAATAAACTGAATATAGGCAACTGAAAGACATGACTGGAAAGGAGATTGATTATTTGTCATGACTACAGCCCACCTGCAGGACAGAAGTGTCTCTTTCTAGGAAAAGCAAACACCAAGAAACAGTGTTGGAAGTTTTAAGGTACTGGCTGCAAGTGCTTATTGTGAGTTCAGTTGATGTTTCTCTGAGGATAATCATGAAATAATTGTGTTCAGAACACAACTGAACATATACTCGTGTACCCATGTATACTGAAATGTGTTTTCATGTATACCCAAAAATCAGACGTGCCACAAAAGCTCTCCACTTCTAATGTCCTCTGATTGTGCTTGTTTGAGGGAAGATGGAAGACCTGAGCCTGTGCAATATCCATTTGTAGTCCATAAGCATGGAAAGCCCTTTTCAACTACTTAGGAGTAAGGCATGGTCTAAAGCCTATTGTTTATTTATTTTTGTCCTTCAGAAGCTGACACAAGTGACAAAGTAGGAATATATGGAAGAGAAGACATGCCCTTTTTCACTCCAAAAATGCTCTCTGTTCATGCATAGCATCACATCATTTACTTACATTTACCCCCTGAACTGAGGCACTAGGCAGAGGTGTGTAATTTTCTAACTTTGTTTCCTTAGGCAGAATCTGTAGTTCAAATTTGAAACTGTTTTTTCCCTTCATATTATGAATGTAGCCTCCTTCTTTTTTTTCCTTCTTTTGAATCCTTTTCCAAATCCATTTCCATTGAAACTTGACAAAAGATTGCAGAATTCAATCTGAGTAGAGTTAATGAAAACAAATGAATGAGAAATATTCCCTTGGTTAAAGCAACAGCATGCACTGAAGCTTTATTAAGAAAGATAATAGCCTCGTAAAGCAGAGAAGCTACTAATAATCTAATTTAAAGAAAATAAGTCTATCAGCTGTGACACGCTATCAGACGTCAGAGAATGTGGCCAGTTTAGGAAGTGATGTTTCATTCATTCCTCCAAGTATAGAACTACTAGTTTCCCTAACATAAAATCTGATACCAACCTTGATACCAACTGTTATGTTCATAAATACCATGACTTCAAAAAAAAACCCAAAATGCAAAAAACCACTCCTCTGCTCCTTTCAGCTCCCTTAGGTCATAATTGTGATCAAAAAACACTTGCCACTTTTATTTCCACGGCATGGAAGTAAATGAAGCAGCAGGACTTAGGTTTCATGGAAAGTGTGAAAGGTGAAAAAATTGTGCTGACAGCAGTATATTGGAACTGAAAAATCTGTAGTCAACTGTAAAACACTGTAATGTCAATTACAGCTTGAAGAGGATCTTTTCTTGGCTGAGAAATTAAGAAACCTGCATAGTCAATGCTACCTCACATGTACTTTTAGGAGTGTTCTTAATATCATAAAGTGAGAGGAGATGGTTCTTTCAAGTCTACATATGTGATTGCGTTTAGGAAAGATGACTAATTCTTCAGAGCTGCCATCTTGAATTTTCTGGGGAGAGGAGTGAAGGAGTCCACTTCCTCACCAACCAGAACATCCTTAACAGCCTGAGATATGTCCACAAAACACTGTTATTGCACCATGGAATTTCCACATCTGGGAATCTTATCTTTATCCCTCAGTACATACATCATCCTAGGACTTGAGGAATGCAAGTATCATTCCTGTTTCCAAGAACAGTAAAAAGAAGAATCCATGGAACTACAGGGCAGTATACCACACCTCAGTAAATAGGAAAGTGATGTGACAATTAATCCCAGTGGAGACCACACTGACAATGATCAAACATTTTGCCCTCCCCAAAAAGAAGGCCAGCAGTCCTGTGGGCTTCTTTAGGAAGACCATAGTCTGCAGATCAAGGGACTTTATTCTTGTTCTCTGCCACGTCTCTGCTATCACCAGCCAGGGGCTATGTACAAATCACAAATGGACAGGAGTGCTAGGAATGCGTCTTGAGCTGGTTTATTTTCCAGCATCAGTCTCATTACATGGTTAGGACAATGGGAAGATGCCAGCAGCTCACATCCCAGGCAGCTGACCAAGAACTTAACGATACAACTTAGTTTAAAAGTTTTTTGACCGGTCACACAAAGCAAAAGCATATTCACAGTAGCTCCATCCAACCACTACAAGCACACGTATCTTTGGTTATAAAAATGATTGCTTATTTCAAATACAATACCTGCTTGTCAGCCTTAAAACACAATGCACAGAGCTACATTATTAAGCTTAGAACTTCCTAATATCTTGGTAGATATACTTTTCTGCAGCTTAGAGAGTTATTCTAGACAAGCGTTAATACACAGACCATTGTTCTATTTGTCCTTACTTTTCTAACTTACTTCTTACATAATTTTTCTGCTGACCAGTCTTACGGCTACTGGTTAGCTCTGATCCCAGTTCTGCTGTCTTTGAGGCCTGCCTTTTGCAGCTTTCCCAAAACCCTCTCATTTTGTGGATTCCCACATCTGCCACATCCATGGGCTGTATTAAGATCTGTGCTTCCCAGAGAAAAATAGGCATACTGAAGTGTGACCAGCAGAGGATCACAATGTTGAAGGGACTGGAGCATTTGTCATGTGGGAAGGGGGGCAGGGGGTAGGAGGTGGGAGGCTAAGAGCACTGGGACAGTTAATCTGAAGAAGAATGGGCTCAAAGAGATCATAAAAATATATAAATAGTATATTGGGCAAACCTGACTCTTTTCAGTGGTGTCTAGTGATAAGAGGAGAGCGCAAACTGAAAAAAAATCCAGAATTACAGTTAAACATTAAACCCTCCATTTTTATTGTAATGGCAGAGTCAAACTCAGGCAAAGGTTTTCCAGAGCTGAGGAACTCTCATCCATGGATATACTCAAACTTTCCTGGACATGTCCCTCCCCAGGCGACCTGCTGTAGCTTACCCTGCTCTGAAAAGGAGCGGGAGCGGGCTGTCTCTTGAGGTAAGATACAGCACTGTGGTGCTGTAAATCTGTGACACGTGTGTGTCTTCACGTGTGTTTCTACATGTACACATATTCTCAGAAAAATTGCAACCTTATGGGAAAAGTCAATAGTTGTGAAGGACAAAACAGATTCTGGCTGAAATGCTATATATCAAACCTGCCCTGGGACTGGCAATGAAGTAAGCAGGAACTTTTAAGTTGAGTTGAAAGGAATTATAAAGCGCTGAAACATAAAAGGTTAAGGGCAGCTGCCTTTGAAGAGTTTAGTGCACTGCCTGCTGGTGTGGTTTAAGCAAATCAGAAGCAAAGGTGTTTCCTTATCTGGAATGTTAATGAGGGAGAAGCTGAGTGCTTTCCTAAGCAGAATTGTGGCCTGCATGATAATTTGTCAGTCTCTGACAGTATTATGCTGCTTCAAAAGATGCTGTGAGACCCTTGAACTCAAAATTATGGGAGGATGACAATTCAGTCACAGAAGAAGCCAGTGGGCTTTCAACCAACTTTAAATAGTTATGAGACAATGTGAACTTCAATTCTATAGTCATCACAGGTATAGTGTTTTGGGGTCGTTTTTTTTCAGGAAAATGGGATCATAAGTTTTCAGCAACAGTACATAAGAGTTATTTGAGTGAAAGACAGTTACTATGGATGTTTGGAACAGTTGATTTTTTTTTTTTATGAAGATATCAAGCAGACTGCAACAAAAAAAAATTTTTAAGTCTACTACCATGCCTGGTTTTCCTGCAACACAGGGAAGCTAGACAGCTGTGAAACAAAACCAAAGTTCCTACGGGTCTAAAAAAATTTTGTTTTAAATCTTCTTTATCATCCTTAACCTTTAGCTTATAAGCAGCTAAGATGCCCACTATGACTGCTAGAGCTAAAGCATGAGACAGATAAATAAATAATAGTTTCATAGTTGCCGACAAATACTTGGCCCACAGATCATATTCAGCTTTGGATTTTGAAGGGAAACTAGGAAAATGTGATTGGCACTTTTGTCTTCAAATATTTTGATCCCTTATTTGGAAGACCTTGATTTCAGGAGGCATTAGATTTTAATTATACGGGAGAATGTGTGCTTCTTGCTCCTCTCACTTGGAAGCCATGGAATGAGACAGAAATCTACTTGGTCCATTTGGTTGGAACCCAACTGAGTAAAGAGCTGTCTCTAGTCTAGAACTGACTTTGTTGCTAGAAAAAAGGTGGGCAAGGCAACCATGGAGAGACGGATGTTGTTTTCCTAAAAGTGTTAGAGGTCCTTTAAGACAAACAAGTTGATCTCAGTGACACACTGAGAATAAGACAATTAAAGTCAAATGGAGTCACCACCGAGCACTCTGTTAAATTCAGTTTAATCTGTAAATCTACAAAGCATTTTGGTAGAGTTCTCCCAAAATTATCAGGAACAGCCATTAACGCATCACTAAATATAAGCATAAGAAGATTAATCTGGTTTTGAATATCCTAATCTTTCCAAATCCATGCTGCAAACAAAGAGCAGGAGTGGGAATTTTCATTTTGTTTGCATAGCATCAAAATTAAAGTGCATGTATGCGGAACTTTTGCTTGAACAGATCTTAGAAAGGGGAGGGTGCAGCGCCAAATTTGTGCACTGCTCTGAAAGATTTTTTTCAGGAGGTGGCTTAAATTAAAAACATTATAAAACAATATGTAATTAACATAATGGAAGTGGAATGGTGTTGACAAGCTTTCTCTCCTTTTCACATCACTGTTATCCAGGACAAATATGACATCTTTTTTGAATGACTTGTCTCATAGGTATGTATTATTAGTACTTCTAGCAACAGGGAAAAAATATCAAAACTGTTTAAAAAAACTAATGAAAGCCTTGCTGCTAGCTCAGAGGACTTTATATAAGCATTACAGCTACAGTGTTCACTGTGAAAAGAGCTCATGGTTTTTAAAGAATAAGGTCACCCATGAAGACTTAACTTTATTTAGAAACAGTTTCATGAGGACAGTCAGGAAATATGAAAGCTATGTTTATCCTAGCACATCCTGAATATTCTCTATAAACAGAAGTATCTCTTATTCACTGTTTCTTACCAAAGTAGAAGGTATATTGATTGATGATAAGGTACATTACTACTATCTTCAGCTACTGTGGTATCATGTTAAGTTGAATGTTGATTGATATATTGGATATGTATGATGCCTTCTGACTGCATTTGTCTGTCGATGTCCTTCAGCTCAGGTTAATGGTGATTTCTTGATGACTGATTGGTTCTACTTTTTAAGTCTCATGTGTTTGGAATATTTGGAAGTCTTTCATGGAAAATGTCTTGAAATCGGTCCAGTCATGAGTAAGTAATGTAAACTGTTGAACTGTTTTCTTTTTTTTTTTTTTCACAAGCATTATCCTTAAAAATTTAGTGCAATACTCAATCATCATTGCAGAAAATGGTACATGCTTTCTGTTAAAACATACATATTCTGATTTGGAGTACAGTTTAAGAGCCCTGGACTTTTTAAAATTGTTTCTACATTATAGATTAGCAGTGCTGGGCTGAAACAATAAAATAGGAAATACTTCTCATTTCTTTTGCTTAATATTTTCATACTTTTACTTCAGTTCCTCACAGGTGCTATTTCTCTTCTGATATATCTACACCTCATTTCTTCTTTAACAAACTGACGGGACTCAAGCATGCTTTTCCAGTCTAGATAGCTTTGTTGTACAGTGACAGGAAGTTGTAATGTGTACATTCACATTTATAAATTGGTAGCTGTGTCTGGTTTTATTTATGAAAAGTACTACATGTGATGTGCTTACAAACTAAAGCTAGTTACTGAATAAATTTCACTTAAAATTGAATTTCAGTGAAGTTTTCATTGAGATGATTTCTAGGGTCTTAATTATGGTATCTCTGGAACTTATTACATAACTGTGAAAAAAGAGTAAGAGAAAGAGAAATTAAGTAAAATATAGATATTAAATAAAGAATAGTAAAATGAGAGGGAGAGAGGCAGGCAGGAAGGAAGTAAGGAAGGAAAGAAGTAAAAGAAACAAAAGAGAGAAAGAGAAAGAGAAAGAGAAAGAGAAAGAGAAAGAGAAAGAGAAAGAGAAAGAGAAAGAGAAAGAGAAAGAGAAAGAGAAAGAGAAAGAGA
>JACDOX010000158.1:1444516-1546337 GCA_014549065.1 Cardinalis cardinalis
AGAGAAAGAGAAAGAGAAAGAGAAAGAGAAAGAGAAAAAGAGAAAGAGAATGATAAAAAATCCAGAGAAGTGAAAAGGAAAAAAAGAACAGAAGGAAATGTGAAAGAGTGACTGGAATTTATGGAATTCTTTGCAGGAGCAGACAAAAGAGTTGAAAACTTATGGGTAAGAATTGAGGGACAGGTTAATATGGGTGACTCTTGTGGATGTTTAATACAGGCCACCTGTAGTAAGAAGGAGAAAGTTTATGAGGTTTCCTGTGAATAGCTGGAAGTTGCCTCAGAGTCACAGGCCCTGTTTCTCCTGGGAGACTTCAACTTCCCTGATATTTGTTGGAGGGACAACACATCTTGGCACACAAAGCCCAGGAAGTTCTTGCAGACCTCTGATGATACAAGTGGTGGAAGAGCCAATAAGGAAATGTGTGTTGCTGGACATTGCACTAACAAACCAGGAGGGTCTGGTTGAAGATCTGAAGGGGGGATCTGTGGGGGAGCCTTCACTGTAGTGACCATGAGATGGTGGAACTCAGGATCCTGCATGGAAACAAAAAAAGCAGCAAGCAGGACTAGATCCCTAAACTTCTGGAGAGCTAATTGTGGCTTCTTCAAAGACCTACATAGAGGAATCCCCTGGGATGGGGATCTAGAAAAGAAAGTGGTCCAAGACTGCTGGTCAATATTCAAGCATCACTTCCTCCAAGCTCCAGACCAGTTTATCCCCAGGAGTAAGAAATCAAGGGGGCCAGGAGACCTGCCTGAGTGAGAAGGGAATTCCAGTAAATCTCAAACAAATAAAGAAATTTATGGAATGTGGGAAAAGGGACAGGCTACATGGGACTGTAGAAACATCCTCAAAATATACAGGGATTTGACAGGGCCATCCCTGTCAAGGCCCACTTGGAATTGAGTCTAGCAAAGGATATCAAGGAGAACAAGCACGGCTTCTACAAGTACATCAACATCAAAGGGAAGAATAGGAGAAATGTGGGACAGCTGCTGAATCTGTGGGTGTTTTGGTGATGGAAGATGCAGAGAAGACAAAATGACTGAATGCCTTCTTTGCTTCTGTCTTCAGTGATGAGGCTGGCCATCATGAATCCCAACTAAGAAAATTAAAAGAATAAGGCTGGAGAAAGGAAGATTTCCCCATGGTCATAAAGTTGGGTTAGAAATCAGCTAGACAGACTCAACACCCTTATATCCATTGGCCATGATGTTGAATGTCCTAAAGGAGCTGGCAGATGTTGTTAATAAGCCGCTGTCCATCATCTTTGGAAAATAATGGCAAACAGGAGAGATGCCTGATGACTGGAGGAAAGCCAGCATTATGCCCTTCTTCAAAAAGGGAAAGAAGGAGGACCCTATGAATAGGCTTTAGAATGGCACTTCTGGCTACACTGGGGTGAAATGTGAGCTGACCTTCCTGAGGGGTTTTGTTTGTTTGGTTTGGTTGTTTGGTTTATTGTTTGCTTGTTTTATTGCTTGTTTGACGTATTGTAATCTCGTGGGCTCAAGTAATTTAAAAGTCTGCTTCTAAAAGGCATATAAGCATTCTCATCACAAGGTTGAGTACAACTGAACAGTTCCAATACTGAATATGATTTGATATGGAGAGTACCTTAATTTCATCTGTAATTCTTTGGGATAGTGCTAAAATTCTCAGGAAATATCCAGTCTGCTTTGTTACTCATTTAGAGCTGATGTTCTAAGGGTAGAGATTTGTAATCAGTGAAGATTTTTCAGATAATAGAAACTACACGTATCTTGGAAGAGAACAGTTCACATGAGAAAAAGCAAATTAGTGCCTACTCACTTGTGCTTGTGACAAAGAGCCAGAACTGACTATTATGATTGGGACACACACAGGTCAACTGTGAAACCACTGATAAGAAAATAATGCTTTTTTTTTTGTTTCAATCAGGTTGTAACATACATTGAAAATGCCCAGGATAATGTTATTATGAAAAGAATAAAAATCCTGTGGGGAAAGACTGTGTTATTTATTTGTTATTTATTTTGACTTAACCATTTATATCTTCAGCACCTATGCAGTCGTTTTCACTAATTGTTTCAACTGGATCTCAGTCAGTTAATCTCAGTGTTAAACAGAATCTTTTGAGCAGATTTGCAGTGCAGTATTATTAAATCCATTTTCAGAACAAGGTTGCATTTCTCCTTGTTGCAATGAGAATAGCAAAGTGTAGAATTCTTTGGCTTAAGAAAAGACAAAAAAATCAAAATGCTTTCTTTGGAGGAAGGAAATTTTAAAATCGATACTTTCTGGGGTTCTGAGTCAAACAGTGTTTTAAGATTTGAGGAACAATAAATATCGGTTAACTGAGGACATATAGGAAGACAAGGCGTATCTTATTGGAGCCAGGTGAGAGGAAGTCACTTTACAGAAAAGTTTTGTATCATTGAATATTTATCTTAGTAAAGAACCTGATACTCCTAACTTCAGGCATGGAGTTCATAGGGTTAAAAATGAGTCATGTGGATGAGGGATTTTGTTTGAGTTTATAGCATTTCTAAGTGTCCATCCAAATGATCAACCAAAAGCTGGAATTCAGACTTGGTACTTTCAGAAGATAAAAGTATATTCTAGCAAGAATTACAAATAGATGAGAAAGTAATTTACTAAGGTAAAACACACTGAGGCAAGCTTATTCCTAAGAGAGGGTTAATCAAGAATTTGTATGCATATACTGTACATCTACCCTTTCTTTTACATTTTTCTTCTGTCTCTCCTTATGTCTCCTTTTCTAAAAAGAGAAAATCTATGCAGCTGGTGAACTTACCATTTATGAACTCCTAAAATGAAAGAGAGCCAAGAAAAGTCTATATTTGTATATGTATATATTAGTAAAGAATGCCAGGCATCAGATAACCAAAAACAAGATAAAAGACTAAGGCCTAAATTCAGTATGGTAGGCATGAGCAGCTACAGCACTGACAGATCCTCTGTGTCTGAGGGGACAGGTGAAAGAATGTGCTTGCAGCCCTTGATTTTAATAGTTTATCAGTGGAGGAGAACGACATGGTAGGAGTGAGAAAAAGATTATATGACTAATCAGGTGTACCTACCTCTTTCTCAGCAAATCAATTAACAGTTTTTCTAGGAGGCTGGTGAGTCCTTTGGAGGGAGGGAGGGAGAAAGGAAGGAAGGGAGGAACAAAAAGAAAGAAGAGGGAAGAGAGTGAGGGAGGCAGGTAAGCAGGCAAGAAGGGAGGGAGAGAGGGAGGGAGGGAGAGAGGGAGGGAGGGAGGGAGGGAGGGAGGGAGTTAAAAATCACCAAAATATATTTTTAAAGTTTTTTTAAGAGGAGCTGGTGTCAAGACAAAGAATTCAAACTAAAACCCCCTAATTTTTATAGAATGTATACTTGACACAACTTCAGAACTTTCAGAGAGTAGTCTGAACTGAGAGATTTCTCAAGAGTTCTAATACCTCGACTTTGTTTCCACACTGTGACACAGGATGGATGTGCAGTGTGCTTACCAGATACATGGTTTTGCAAGGATCAGAATTCAAGTTTGGATTCACCCCTTCTAATCTATGAAGAAGTCACTCAAAGCCCTTTTTTTTGGTTCTGAGAGAGGACTCAGAATTCCAAAGGCTGCGTTTCTCATGGCAGCTAACAAAATACAACACTCTATTCAACTAATCTGGAATATAATAAACAAAATTGAAGCATTAGCAATCTCTCCAATTTAATATGAAAGATGTCCACAAAAGCAAAGCATTTATGTGCAAAGAAAAGGATGATATTTGCAATGAGATCAGCCTTTTATATATGTAATGTAATTACAATTCTTTCAATTACGCATCCCGTGATTGCCTTTTTCCTATATGAGCTAAGTCTAGCCAGTGATTTATATAAAGTAATTCTCATCTTCAGTAACTGAAAGGTAGGGAGATACTGCCCTAAACAGCAGGTTCAGTCCTTTAGAAGTTGTTCATTGTCTTGCAAATGGTACTCTGTGGTCACAAGCATCCTCTGTGAGTCTAAACCTGCAGTGTCAGAGCTAGGAGAGTTTAGCTTAGGTTGAAAACATGCTAACATGAAAAGTTAGACATTCTAGCAGGCAGGAGTGGACTATGGTTTTAACTCCAAAGCTAGCTACTTGGCCTCTGTGTGGCTAGCCGTCAATGGACCTGAAATTCAATTTGGACATGTGACAATAAGGAGCTACTGCATTGTCAGGTAATGGGGAAATGGGAGCAAATAAAAAAATGTTGCCCTTGATCATGTAATGGTGTGACCAGTCTTCTTCAATGCAAAGCCATCCTTTAGAACAATCTAAAGGATTCAAGTTTCTTTTGAAGCTACTGAGAAGTGGCCACATTAAAAAAAAAAAATCATTAAAAAGTTAAAGCTAAGAGAGTGTTCAGAAAGTTTTTCTTTGTCAACTCTGGCAATAAATTATGGCTTCCCAACTGAGATAGGTATCTCATATTGTGAGACTTCATCCTAATTCAAATGATCTGTAGAACTGTATGATGAAGAGATCTTTGAAAGACTTTGTCAGCCACAATTTTTTAGACATTGTTTGCACTAGCAACAGAACCATGTCTCCTTTCTCTTTTTTCATATGCCCTACATTTGCACATTTTATTTTACTTACTTGACTACCTGACAAGAAATCAAATGGACAAAAATGTCCAAATCTGATTATGAAAAGGTAATGAAATCAGAGTCGTAAAAGTGCCCAGGTTGGAAGAGACTCTATAGTTCATGTGGTCCAACCTTTCCTGGGACAATAGGGCTCTTAATGAACTAGCCAGCACCATGCCCAATCGCATTTGGAAAATCTCAAGAGATGGGGACACTGAGATGCCCCTGGAGATCTTGTTCAAGTGAAAGATTGTTCTCCCTGTAAAAAAATTCTTTCTTATATTTAATCATTTTTGTGGCCTTCCTTGKGACCCTTTTCTTATGTCTGTGATTTTCTTGAATTGTGGGGACTAGGACTGGAAATTATATTCCAGGTGTGGTCTGATAAGCACTGGGAAGATTGGGATAATCCCATTTCTACCTGTGCTAATAATGTCCCTAGGGATGCAGATCAGGATCAGTTCTGTCTCTGTTGCTGCAGTAGCACACTGATCTCCGTTTATTTAGGTTGTCTACCAGGATTTCCCAGCAAGGCTGCTCCCCAAGCCCACAGTCCTAGCTTATATTGAGCTCTTTGGTTATGTCATCCCAGGTGCAGGCTTTTCACTTGTCTGTGTTAAACTTCAGACTGTTCTTTATAGCTCACTCTTCCATCTGGCTTTCTCTGGAGGATTGGCTCTCCCAAGTGATGTGTCCGCTTCACCACACAGTCTGGTGAGGGTACTTCCAATCCAATCCAGGGCAAAAGCTGAGTGACATGGGGGCCATCTCTGGGAATGCCAGTTGTTACAGACTGCCAGCCTGAGTAAAAAACACTGATCACCCCCCACGGAGCGCAACCTGTTAGCAGTTTCCTACCCATCTTGCAGACTCCCATCCATTCTGTATACTAATGGATTGGACTTAAAGTCTCTGAAGGATTCATTTTAATTTATTCTCCAGTGTGAAAATCATCATACAGAGCAGCTTTGCCCTCCTTAGTGGAAACCATTTTAACACTTATATTTTAATAGGGATTTAAATATTTGTTGTCAGGTATGCAGGCCATTCAAAGAACCAAACCCTGAAACTTTGGTTCCTACTTGGAAGTTTATACCACTTAGTTTGATTTAAACCAAAATACTTTTGTGGGCATATGTCATATATAGTATGTAGCATGTATTTTGTTTTATGTGTGTCAGCTTTGTTTCCTTTTTATGCAGATTTCACTTCTATAAGCTGCTAATACTTAGGAGTCTGTAGATCTTGCCCGTTCATCCTCTGAAGGATTTCTGATACATTTTCTGGTTCAGTTCCCTGAAATTCCTTTTTTGATATAAAACCTAGCTAAAATATTAATAAAGTAAATGAAGCTGGGGTTGTAAAAACATATCTCTGCAGGTGGATGTTTCTGCCTGTGGCTTGTTAACTGTTCTGTGCAGCCAAAGTCAGGTTGAAGAACTGTGCTGGATGCTTCTGCATCTACATCAGAGTTCACTGTATTCTTAGTCTTTCTCAAACACCAGCTGACAATAATATAGAGCACTTTTCTCTCATGGCTTTGAGCAACATTTTTGGTCATTAGAGAACAGTTCTAGTGAGTAGACTTGTTAATGAACATCTTGCTAAATAAACAATTTATAGGTTTATTTGTTTGGGCTGCAGCCTAAACCCCTTGTGCTTAAACACTGAGGGACAACAGTCAAAATTACTTCTAATTGGATAGACCATCTCATTGGACATTTTGTTTGCCCTTGTCAACATATACTTGCTTACACAGTCTCATTTGCTTCACCTATCAGGAAAAAAAACATGCTCATTTTCATTAGTAAAATCCATTTTAAGGTCTACAGGAGGTAAATTATTTTTAAAATTAGTTTTTTATTTTATTAGTCAGGTTGCATTGTGTCAAAAACCATGTTGGAGTCAATAGCACCTAATTTGACCTTGATAATATTGACAAAATCACTCTATGTCTCTGTTCAGTATGACACTATTAACCCTCTGAAACTAATAAATATTTTTAAAAAGACAACAGGCATTTTTAACCAATTATTTTTGAATAAATTCTTACAGTGTTTTTTATTTCTTACTAGCTTTATTTATAGACAAAGAGAATGTAAGCAGCAATTTAATTCATTTAACATACGAAAATCAGAGGAGAAACGCCAGAAATCAGATATAGAGTGTTATGCATATACTTCTAGAAACTTTGGCCAATGCATTTGACTCCCAGCTACAGTAAAGTAAAAGAGGCCAACACAAATTTGCATAAAGTAATGCATAAAATACTGGCTACTTTGGTGTACAAAAATAATGGGAGGATACAGTGAAGCTTTTTAATGTATTATTTAGGAGGTCATTTTCTTCCCATGTCATACACACTATTTTGAAACTTTACCCTTGCTATCCTGCAGTTGTCCTCCTGGGATTGTCAAGTACTTGAGTAAATGCTGATCTATAATTCAATATATTAGAAAGTGAGAAAAAACAAAACTAGCTTTCTTTAGGAATTTGGACATTTTCTTTGCAATAGAACCACACTGATAGAGGAAATTATAACGATAAGTAAATAAAATTTAATTTTTGCTCTACACACTTGCTAAGAAATACATTAGTGAGATCATTAAGATCATTATTGTAAGCACTTCATCCCTTCATCCTTGCTGGAATTTCTGCATTCTTGCATTTTAGGTCCATAAAGATGTTTCCAAACTGTTACCTTATAGTAATTTAAACTCAGAGAGACACAGTGTGAAGTGATGTTATAAAGCTGAACAGTCTTGGAAGAGGATATCATGAACCTGATAGACAGGCATTATTTTCTTGACACAACAGTAGAGTGAAGTTGATAGCAAAGGAAAGTAATGAAGACTTATTCAAAGTTCTGTATAAGCTGGAGCAGACCCATGATCTGAGGTCACCTCTGAAATGGAGAGTAGGAATTTGGTGATGGCTCTGTTTAATATCACATGATATTAATGGACTTATTAAGCAGATGAATGAAGCAACTAGAGTGCTTACTTATGCTACAGACTTAGATATGGGCCAGCCATGAGCACAGTTTGAATGCGGACCAGACACAATGACAGAATACAGGAAAGATGTTATGACAGAACTTCAAGTTGAAACCTAGGACATTCTAAGTGTTAGAGAGAAAGAAGCATGGGGAGAAAACAGTAAATAGGGTATTGGTGTGCATCTGCACACTCATTCCTCTCTCGAGCTAGGTAACCACTCCTGACCTGCTGCCTCTATGCTTTTCATTCACTGTAAAATGCAACGTTTCAAAAATACAGGTATGTCCTCGCTGGACAGTCTCTATGAAAGTACACTGGAAGATAACCACTGAGGTAGCTCCATCTTTCTCGTATGGAGCTCTACAAAAACCACTGCTTAATTATACTGTCAAGGGAAAATATTAATTTTAAGTTGTGATGTGTCTTTGTAATGTTTTAATATTTATTGTGGCTGAAGTATCATTTGGCCAATATTTGCTCTCTATCATAGTGGTGCACATCAAGGGGAAACAAAGATCCCAGATCAGTCAAGGTGACACAGAATATAGCACAATGCGTCCCAACTGTTCATGCAAACATTCTCTATGATCTGACGTCCATGCTCGAGTCTTTTCCGTAATCCAAATATGCTCTGAAAAAGACATCTGCTGCCTTTTAACACTTTCATGGCTTGTATCCAGCTTTCATTTGGCATTTCTGTAGTGGTAACTTGCTTTCTCTATATTGGTGGTAAAGCACTGCTTATCAAAGATTTTCTAAAAGTGACGCCAAGTGACTTCTAATTCACATGTTCTAATTCACATATCTTTCTTATAGATATACCGGTGAAGTTGACCAGAGCCAAGCACAACCCTATATTTTCCTTTCTTTTACAGGTTTATGTTTTTTGGGCTACCTGTGTTCAATATGCATTACAAGTACTGAAAAATAAGCAGCCTACTTGTAAAATACTAGTAAAGATGTGGTTTATACTATAATTCAATATGAAATTTGAATCTTCTGTTAGAGGAAACAAGCCAAAATCCCCTTTGTGTTCAATTATTTAAAAGCAAGTATTAGCACCTCCTGTAGTTTCTCATGTATTGACATTTTGATGAATGATTTTATTTGTCTCTGTATTCATCTCTGTAAACAACTGGAATGATGTCACTAATCACTAATTGTTGATTAGAAAACCAGCATTTTTCTTTAAAAAATTTCAAGAGTGTACAGTTGCAGGTTCCTTTCTGCGTCTGATTTTTTGACCTATAGAATTACTGAAACCATTACTACTGCATTAAAGTGTAAATAATTTTCCATTCTCTACTGTTTTTTTTTCTCCAGTAATATGCAAAGACTGTTATTATCTTGAAGCCATATTTAGGTTTACAAGGACCCAAACATTTTTATCTGAGTCCTTTCAGATCTATCAGCAATTGCATTTCAGTCTCTGAAACTCTCTAACTTGCAGCTCTCCAACAGACCTTAGCTGTGTTTCTAGTTTTCTTTGTAATGTCACCATTACTTTCTCCAGTTCTTTCTTCCTAGTGTAACATTTGAGTTCATTTTTATGGTTTGTTTTCCTGGAACATACCCAAACCCTTCAAATACAGTCTGGTATGCTGTAAACATGTCAGCATTCACTTCTTCCTGCTTTACAATATTGACTCTACATTTATGCTTGTTACTACTGGCACACCAAGAATTGCTTATAAGCCAAACACCACAGCATGAAATAAGTGTTTGCTTCTGTTCTCTCCATATAGAAAGTACAGCTCAAGTTAAATTTCCCAGATGCTTGCCTTTCCTTATACAAAAGAAGACCTGATGCTGAGCAGGGTTGTGCAGCAGTGGTTGTTGGCAAAGTCTCAATGATCTGGTCCTCCTCTGAAGTATCACAGACAAGCACATTCATAATTATCATACTTATCTTTTACAGTCACTGCACATTCTTGATAAACAGTTGTATTGGCTAGATTTCCAGCAATTAAATTCAAACCCAAAATATTGTGTGAAGAGGGTTTTTGTTCACCATCTGCTATACTGTCTCGTGTCAGTTGTGCAATTCTAGTGAACTTTTATGTATAACTTCCTGCTTTTAGTCATAATTGGACTTCATCATCTTTCCTCTCTCACACCATTTGGTGGGCAGTAGTACAAAAGCGCTGAAATGAGCCCTGTAAGTTAGCCATTACAGCAAGCCTGAAGATGGTCCTTGTTTTTCATAGGGTAGGTATACACACGAGATTGTGATGATTTTCCCCATATGTTACAGAACATGAAACGTTTCTTCTGATATGTAGCAGAACACGTAACATTTCTTCTTCTACAGATAATTCCTTCCTGTTAAAAGAATAAGTTCTTACAAGTTACTGCCCTCTGCTAGTACTTAGGGAATGTTTGACCACAATGACTTTTCTTGCAATGGTTATCCTTAAGACCTGCACACAACAGAATTATTCACATCACAGTTAAACTTAGAAGCTACTTTAAGGTGGCTTCATATGCAGCTGTAATTGTACTATATTTATTTTACTATATTTATTTCCTTTTTTGCAAAAAGCAGAAACCCCCACATGCTTTTTGTCTATAGTGCTCTCAGACATTTTTCGTATGTACCGCAACAAATTTGCTTCCAATCAATGAAAAATGCTTCTTTTTAAAAAAAAAAAATCTGCTTCTTTTTAAACACAGATTTTCTTCTACCACATGGAGAAATAACATCACATATTTTCTTCTGGAGCATGTATGTAATGTTTTTATGGAATCTGTCACAAAGCGTGTTGGTGGTATATCTGCATAAGCAAAACAACATTGCTTAGTTGTTTTGCTTATGCAGCTAAGCGACAATCAGACATGAATTTCCTAAGCACAATGGGTACAGTGAGCAAATTCCAATTCTTCTCCTAAGATTTTTGTTGTAAGACACACTCATGAACACCACACTTACAGGAACCAGCCACTGCCCCACAGACCAGCACAACCCAGTCCAGCATGACAGGCCCAGGACACTCCAGCAGCTGGACAGGTGACCTCCACACACTAGAGCTGCAATGCAGGCTTTGCCTTAGTACAACGTTGGATACTTGTTGACATCGGTCCCTAACCGAGGAAATGCTGGTTTTGCTGTTATGTTGCATGTCAGGTATCCAGCATGCACTGAGGACATGGCTCAAGGCCAGTCTCTGTGATTCCTCATCTGCAGCCAGTCGGCAGCTGTCATCAGGGTTTTTGTCATCTGCTGTTCCCCTGTTCCAGATGTCTTACACAACTGTGAAGCTTGTATTGGTTATGTGACAATCTTTTTTGTGTTGCTTCATTGTTTTTCAGCTCCATATTTCAATGATCAAATCAGTTATAAACGGGCAAATTTTGTCAAAGTCTCCTCTGTGTGAGCCCTCAGGTAGGCTTTGCCCCAGCAGCTGCAGTGTTTTCTTATGTTGTGTAAAAGCTTGTTCTGAACTTAACTTTCTTGGTGACAAGCTGTCAATCATTGCACTCTGCTTTTGTAATTGGGTGTCAAATTTTATTCGTTCATTTTAAATAAAATGATCCCTGCATTCAATTTCTATCATCACCATTTCTTAAATGTGCAGAAACAGTAGATACATGGATATTCAATATGTTTTATATACCATCTTTATTAAAAGTATTTGATCCATTGCATACTTTTTTCATACAGGCAAAACCATATTTGTTATACTCTTACTCAATACAACAATTATTTTTATTAATTTGATTTTTATTTATACCAATGTTCTCAGACAGATTCACAAACCACATTCATGAGGCCAAAACATGTGAATTACTAAAAAAAGAAATGGAGGATGGGAGCATTTCCAATCTTACCTAATTTCAGAAGTTGAAAATTATAGCAGGGCAGACCTGGCTACTTCCATTCAGTGAATGTGTATGAAATATGAACAGGCATTTCTCAGCTTGGAGGAAGAATGTGATCATAACTGCAACCAAAAAAGACCACTTGAGATGTGTAATCTGACCTTTATGAAGTGCCATATTAATTTTTGCTATTATCTTAATCAGAAAAAGCTTTCTTTTTTTTTAATAGTAAATTAAGTGTTTCGTTAATGAATTATTCATAAATGTATTTAGTTACTTCCAGTAATGATGTAATAAGAGTCTGGGGCTTTGAGCAGGGAGAGGGTGGGACAAGATAGTATATTTAACTGTATTTAATAGCCTATACAATATATCACCAGTAAACTCATAAATACCAAATGCACTGTTTGCCTTCACCTATGTTTTATTAATTGCTATACTTTCAGTAACCTTATAAATGTTTCACTGTATCTGAAATATACATTCATTATGTAATAAATGATTGAAGCTCAGTAATAGGTTTTCCTTTAAGCATAATTTATGATTTGCCTTGGCAGGGTAATACTTCGAAACTGTTTGCTGCTTCTGCCATTCTGCCAAAGAGTACATAAATCCTTACCAAAAAAGAAAAAAAGAAAAGCAAGCTTATGGTAAAAACATGGAACTATAGTTTATCCAATGGGAATTATGCCTAAGTTCTGAAAAGTAAGTCTCAAAATTTTGTAGCACACATTTTGTACAATTGTTTCAAAGCATCATTGATTTTACAGGTTTCCTGAACAAGTCCTTTTTCCAAATCTCTTGAAGAAAAATTGTAAGTATAGAGCTGAGGTAAGTATTCCAAGTATGCAGTGTGTTCCACTTGAAAATCTTGTTGACAGCTGAAGCAGGAGGAAATGTGTGTATATAGCTAATAGGGAGTATGATGGAAACGTCGTCAAAGTGGTCTGCACTACAGTGACAATAAAAATACAGAGTTTTGACAGGCCATTTTCCTCTTGAACATAATATTAATGAATTCAGTCAGAAGGATTTCAGCTCACTGCAGATTTAACTAACTTCTTAGAAAATGATGGAATATTTGCCAGAAAGATAATTATTAGAGGTAACATAATGAAGAAAAGAAGAAGTGGAAGAGAAAGGCCAAAAGGAAAGGAAAGAATAAAAGTTTTATACATTTAAATTTTACTGTACATTGAAGAAAAAATAAATTAAGCAACCCTGAAAACTAAGATGAAAAAACACTTCATTTAGTGTCCATTCAAAATATTTTAGCTGGAAGAATTCCATACGGGATTTTAAACTGATTTGAGTAATGAGAATGATGCAGAACAGACTAAGGAAACAGACCATACCAGCCTGTGTTAGAAAGTTCAGGGCTGACTTTCTGTGCATTGTTCAATATCTCTGCATGCTCAGAAGGAGTTTTTGGATGATGCTTTGTGCTCTCAGGCTTGTTCATGCCATTTGCTTACATCACAGTGCTTAATACCTGGACTACCATGTTACTGATGACAGCAGTAGCTTAGCAGACAACATTTAGTGAGATGTCATCCCCTTCCACAGAAGATGCAGACATTCTTAGGATTCTCAAGGCCTGCACCATGTCCTTGATTTACCTTATGATATGGGAGACATTCTCAGCTTGGGGGCTTTGTTAAAGGATCATGTTAATTTCTTGTCTGAATCTTAACAATTGTCTAAACTTCAATTTTCTTAGGTGTATCAAGGATGGGAAAAACAGGCCTGAGTCCTGCTAACATGCTGCTGCTCTCTCAGTAAAGGGTTGCAAACTCTTTCTTCAATGAGGAGCAGACAGAGCAGTGGCTCGCAGACACCTCAGTTTCGTGTGGGAGAAGCTTTTAGTAATCCAAACATCTTATTACTTACAATTCTTTTTTTTTGAACAGTGTATAGGAGCTTACCAGGAAAACATGCATTTATTAGTCTGAAAAGAATTCAGCATCTGTTTTTCCTCACTCACAACCTGCTTTGACAACTTTTGGCTTAACTGACTCACTTTAAGCAGATGGAAAATACCAAATATACTTGGCTTGTAAGGAAAACGTTAAAGAATGCTTTTTAATATAAAAAGTTGTTTCTTTCCATTGCATAAATTGTTTCAGTTCATACTGAATATGTCTAGATGCCAATCAGATAACAGAAAAAAATCGCCTTTTGAGTACCCTGGTTTTTGGCCTTGCAACAGTTTATATTTAATGATGTGCAGATGACCAGTTCCTCATCTGGATCAAGTGGCCTCCTCAGAACACAGAGCTCACTGCTGATATAGTTCTAGACTAGGTTAATAATAAATAAGTTCTTTTTCTGCATAATTCATCGATGGAGCACTTTCATATGTGTGTTAAGTGAGAAAGAGATTCCTATATAGCAGTATTATTTTAAGTCTCCAAGTCAAGACCTGTAGCAGTGACAATACTTTTTTTAGACCATTCAGCTTCTCTCAATAATGAAAACAAAACCTTTCAGACACATATTGCTTCAGATCATACCTAAAAACAGATCCACATGAGTATAGACTGAGGAACTATGCTGTGCTTTACTTTGTTAGGTGTACAGTATTTACTAAGAATCTTTTGTTCCTTTTTCAATTCAGTTCCTGCTCATAAAAGCAAATTCAGTAACCCAAAAGATGAACAGAAAATATATTTTAAGGAGATTGTGTTTTAATTAGATATTTTGGACTTTCAGGAAGACTTGGCAAAGCTGAAATGAATTTTCAGATTATTTTCTCTCTATGAATCTGTGCTTTTGCTAAGAGCTTAAGCAGAGAAATTTGAGACAGTTTTATTCACACTGAATAATCCAGCTTGGAAATAGAAAACTTTAAATAGTCTCAATCTGTCTACTGAAGTCAATATTGTAGAGATTTTTTTTCTAAAAACAGTTATACCTATACAAATGTCAAGGCTTTATTCTACTTCAAATTCTTTTATATCCAGAAATTATCTGGCATGTCAGAAGTGTTCTGAACTTTTGGCAGTATGGGAAGAAGGTGGTCCTAAGTGAAGGAAATGCAAGTGATTTTTGTTACTTGTTAATAGTTCTAGATGTATACAGTTCTCTAAGAGCTCTTGTAGGGTTTGCTAAATATTTTAATATTTATTAATCATTATCCTGGGACTGTATCATAAGATGCCTCATATGCTTCTTCCTCGTCTTGACACAAATTAAAAAGTTTAAGTTGCCATTTCCTTTACAAAAAGGCAATATATTTTACTTCAATTGTACTCTCATTACATAAATTATATATATATATGTGCCAACTCTACTCCTTAACCAATATTCCTGTAATGAAAGTGGGAAAAATTATCATGCCCTCATGATTCTGAAATGCATTTTGGCATTGCACATTATCTCATATTTTGTTCACATACTTTGCATCTCCTTTCTGACTTGCAGCTGGAAGCCCAGGACATACAATATAATGTCTTGCTTCAGGCAGTACAGTAGTCATGGAAGTTAAAGATTTACTGAGTGGTACCCTCTTCTGGAGTGCAACCTGTGGCTGGTGATCAAGAACAAATGGGAGGCCAGGTATCTTCACTCTAACAGCTTCAGCCACAGGATTGAGGCCAGTTGCAGGAAAATTGGAAATAGAGGTCTTCTCCAACTAATTTCCTTCAGAATATGTGACAAGGCAGGATGTTGTACCGGTTCAGAAGATTTAGCAAAACTCCTGCAGGGGAAGGACTGAATGGAAACAAGAGGAACCAAAGTGTCAAGAGTGGATGAATGAGATGTACCTAAAGGTTCAAATTAGAATTAGAAAAGATGCAATATAAGTCAAAGTAAAACTAAAGAAAAGCAGAATGCTAAACATATTTGCCATTCTTGGCATTCTTGCATTCTAGGGATGAGACAATTGGGGGGAAGGATAATTTTGCACTTTTTTTCCTGCAAGGGATGAGGAATTGAAAGGGGAAGAAATAACTGGTGGATCTGAGGAATAATTACTATGAAATGCTGAAGATGTCTTTGAAAAGACAAAACTGAGGTTGATGACAGTTACGGCTTTTCAGCACTTTCTCTTTTCCAAGCCAAGCAACCAAAGGGAAGTATTATTCTTCAGCACTTAAAGCTCCTTGCATTGATATTTTAGGATTAATTTCTTTGATTCCTGACTTTTTACATAATTGAACATATTTTAGAAGAGGAACCACTACAAGAAAGTTCATGGCATCCATTATATGAAGCATAGCCCGTATGAAGATACCTGATTAGACAACTCCTGACCACAGAAGGAGGTATTAAAAAACTGTTCAACTGAATGAGATACTTTACTGTGCCAACTTCAATCTACCATTTCTATCAGCCTTAATTATAGTCAGCTAATTCCCTTAGCTTCTTTAATACATTTTAAGCTACAGTACTTACAAGCTAAGAGTCAGAACTGCCCTTTAATGGTGTTATCATTTTCAGAGGAACCTTTTTATTCTATGAAGAAAAGAATTATTCATTATTTATGCCATGATGTAAGTTTTTCCATTATTGGAATATTTTGCACCAAAAACCAAATGGCACTTTTTTACTTAACAATATTTGCAATCTGCAATCAGAAAAAAAATGTGAAAAAACAGGTGAAAAGGAAAGAAATAACTTGATATTCAATTTTCAGCAAGGTACAGAAGTCAACATAATAAGATATTGTGCTTGCTCCGCCACACCGAATGGTAGACAAAGTTCATATGTAGGCTGTTTTTAAATGTTAGACTGCTATTCAGAGAAGTGGTATTCTCCACTGTAGTCAGCAACTTGGCAAATCAGAATGAAATTCAATAATTTTTTCTTTTTTGGAAAGAGAATAAGAAATAGGAACCATAAAGTAGAAATGAGGCTGAGCCAAAAAAATTTTATCAGTTACCTCATTGTTTACCAGAGTTTTGAAACCTTTCTA
The DNA here is from genome assembly GCA_014549065.1 of Cardinalis cardinalis. Classification (NCBI taxonomy): domain Eukaryota; kingdom Metazoa; phylum Chordata; class Aves; order Passeriformes; family Cardinalidae; genus Cardinalis; species Cardinalis cardinalis. Next base: position 1,460,870 of record JACDOX010000158.1, read on the forward strand.
CTAAAAAATCCTCAAACCTACATTACCTATAGTATTCTATGTATCTTTTTGATCATACAAGTGTGTGAAAATTATACATTATGACTAAACTGTCAGGTAAAGCTTGCATTTAGGGAAGTAATGGTACTGTTCTGATGCAATATCTCAAGAAGAAATTCTTGATACATTAATTCAATACATTGCACTATTATTGAAATGTATATTTCCTTCAAATATTCCCATGAAAGTCAATACTTGTTAAAAGGTGCATTTCTACACAGAATTGCATCTGTTTCTATATGACCTTTATAGGCATTGCATATACTTACATACAGATTTAAATCTCATACTTGCACCACTCAAAGTATAAGCCAGAATGTTGCTTCCTGCGTGATGCAATGAAGGCTAGAACTTAGAAGAAAGGAAGTGGAGAGGAGCTTCCTTTTATGATAAAAATGTGTGTGTGTATGTGGTAGATAAACTCTTTTCATCATGATCTCAGTACTGTGTCACACTTCTATGCAGACCTGTACAGACAATCTCTAACATTCTTAAAGGGATATAAACACACAAGACAATTACAAGGGGCTTTGATCCTTAAACAAGAGAATCATTACAGAAAAAAAGTTTGATGAAATATGGGCTGGAAAGTGATGTTATCAACAACTGTGGCAAAACTTTATTGCAGCAAGCACATTTCTGATTCTGAATTTCACACTGATTTCTGCTTAGATGTACCAAAAATGTGTACAACTTAGAAGTTGAGGTAAATAATATTTTAGCCTTTAAAACAGTTCTTCACAGTCCTTTCTCAAAGTTTTTGAGGTAATCTGGGGCTTTTTCAATTCTGTACGGTAGTCAAAGAACACAGAAATCTCCATAAAATTCTGTAAAAAGGGAACCCAGGGGCCAGCCCAGAAAACGAACAGAAGAGGCAGCAAAAGTTTCCAAAACAAGAAAACGATCATTGAGGACTGGAGGATTTTTCCAAGCAGGCAATTCCACTGTCCTATTGCTATGGTCCCAAAGAAGATAATTACTTCCTATTCCTTTATTAGAGGCTTCAGATTCAATTGTCCTGCAGTCCTGTAAAGGGCATTGTCTTCCTTCTACCCAGAATTGTCATGCACTGGCAAACACTTTAATGGGAGCCAAATGGAGAAGAGAGGGGGCTTTACAAAAAGCAGAGTGACACAAGAGTAAGAAGCTGGAAAAGAGGAAAGGGGAAGGAAAAAGAAATTGGAGAACAGAGATAAGAAACAGATTAAAGAATGGAGACAACTGGAGAAATAAAACAAATAACTTGGCAGAAGGGAAGAAAATGGAAGCTTTTGATGAGATAAACCTTCAACCCACAGCTGTCTGTAAATAGTTCCCAAATGTACTGAATTCCTGTAATAAAGCTTTTTTAATTTCTTGATGTTATGCTTACCAGTGTAAAGGACAATCACCTCGCATATAAATCAAGCAAAGAGATTAGTAGTATTGGTAGAATTGAAAATCAGAACCTTATCATTACACATCTAACTGTAACAGAATAAGAAAGAATAAATCAGTTAAAGTTGTTACACACACTCCTTGGTTTGTTCCTGCTCTCTTGGTGGTATGGTTACCTTTTCCAAAGCCTGTGCCCGGTAACAGAGCAGGTGTTATGGTGAGCCATAGTGACCACCACTGACTTGCTTAAGGTTTTCTGTTCTTCAGTGCCAAGGCTGTTCCACATAATTGTCTATTTTGTGGTCCTTTATCCAGCATCTCATATCTTCACTTATGCCAGTGTTTCTCTGCCCTATATCATTGTGTTACAGTTGTATTTTTCATTTTACGCTAAATAACTACTCATTAGAGTTATCTGTATAAAACTCATTGGAAAATACTGCTTTCAGTTACACCAGCCTGTCATCGGACAGTTGAAAAAGCTTGGACACAGCGAGTCTCTGCCAACTCAGCCATTGCAAACTCCATAAAAAGCTGGTGGTTTGTTACTGTCAGTCATGACACTGTTATGAAGCCATAGGACTACAGTGTCTTCTCCACTGTTTCTGTGTTTCTTCTCTCTATGTATGTACTGGGAAATTGTATAGATGCTACCTGGGAAGCTGGATTAATTAGTCCTTGCTTGGCTGGCCAAAAATGGAAATAGATCAATGCCAAATATTGACATAAGTATGATCTATACAACATTTGGAGAGTGGAAAAAGGCAACTGTTACAGCACTTAAAAAATGATACAGATCTTTTGAAAGTGTTTAGCAGTCACGTGGCAAACCCAGCATGCTTGGATAGGCACCAAGATTCTTGTGGGCTAATGAACAGAGCTGGAGAATTTCAAAACAGTCTGTAGGTCTTTTACTAGTTTTTAAGGGTCCATCCAGCTGGTCTTGCCAAGGACTTCCTCCTGCTGGTCTGATGAAGCCCAGACAGGTATGCCCTGGAACATGGGGGCTCTGTCCAGCCAAAGGGACTCAACTGCTGCCGTCCCATTTACTGGTTCAGCCAGAGGTGAAGCTGAGCACATATGCCAGGAAGACACACACAGATATGAGCACGGACATGCACAGAGAAGGCACACACAGAATACTGAAACAGCAGGTCACACAGCCTGCCACAGGCGAGACGATGCCCTCAACATCACCCAAAGAAAGGAAACACATAGGACACAGATAGCTGAGTCCCTTCCTTCTCTTGGGCTGGAAGAGGCAGGATGATACTAGTGCAGTGCGTACAAGATACTCTCCAAGTTTACAACCACATACACATTTTCAAGTCCTTCAAGTGTCATCACATTCCCTCTGTTCATCCATTGACTCTGCTTGTATCCTGGGCCCACTTTTAGGCCCCTTGCCTTGTGTCTGGTTCAGCTCAGTGCTCTGTAGGGAACACACGGCATTCACATCTTTGTTCCACAGACATCCCCACACTCACAAGTCCCCCTGGCTAGCTAGCGCAGTCTGATGTTGGCTAGGGGATACATGCACAAACCCCTCCTTCCCATGTGTTTACTGTATTTAGGGAAAGTACTGCCACTTGGCACTCGCAGCTGATGCAAGACCCATGGACTGTCACCAGCAGTCTGCTTCAACTGCCAGCACTGAGCATCTCAATCAACTCTTGTCATGTCAATTTCTCCACAGGTGGTTTTTAGGGTGTATCCCACTCCTGCTCCAGTGAATGGAGGCTAAAGGCTCCAACGCACCTCAGTTCCTGGTATTATGACACCACTCCAGTAGCTGACTCCACAGGTCAGAGTTCCTACAAGTTCAGCCTGACTCCTGTGGTTGGTCCCAAATTTTACTCACACAGAGGTCTTGCCTGTAGCTAGCACTTAGTCCTTGCAGCACACATGTGCCAAAAACAGAAGATAGCACAGACTGTGGTGATCAGGGCTCAGGCAGAAATGAGTACAGACTTATCTGTTCTAAAAGAGTGACCAGCCCCCTTTATAATTCATTTCTGCCAGCCTCCTACTGTTTGTCCTTGTTGTTCTCCTTCCCTTGCATATCACTTCATGGGTTTGTATACTTCTCCTAGCCCAAGCCCCAGGATTTCTTCTGGTTTGTAATAATATCTGGTACTGGCTGATCTTCCTGCAAAGGTCATCTGCAGTTTCCTGCTGGCCCACCAATTGATGTGATTGGTGAGGTTGTTTCTTGTTATTTTCTCCATATCTGGTTAGACATGAGTGTCTGTATATTTTGTTTCTGGCACCCCTTTTCTCACTCCATTTCCCAACTAACCACATCCATGATCAGAAAACTGTTTTGGAATAAACATTCTTGTACTCTTATATGTCCTCAGCAATAACTGTGAATGGGCAGACTCGGTGTCTCTCGCTGTTTCCGGTGTTAATCTGGTTTGTGTCTCTGAAGTTTCTTGTTTAAAGTTTTCCCCTCTCCTTATTATCCACTTTTTCCATAGAAGAGGGCCCTTAGCCAGATGCCCTTAAAGGAGCAGTCTCCTGCACATCACAACATCTAAGAAATGTAACATTAACAAATTGCTGCAATAGCTGCTGATGAGCTGTTACGTCAGCATTGCCTTCATTCAATGAAGTGGTTCAAGTTCAGCTATCTCAGTGTTTCTTGGTCAATGATGAAGTGAAAATGAAGGGTTCTTCTCTGATAGCATAACAATGAGAACCATTCAAAGCAAGTATGACTATGTGAACCTAAAGAAACTTGAATACAGCCAAATAATTAATATTTAATGTTTTTATATAGTTTAAGCTTGTATTACTCCCAATAGTCATTACTACAGTTTAATTACTTTTGGCCTACACTAACACCATTTCTTTATCATTAGCACCTCAATTTAGTGGATTCTTTTCCATTGTTTACTTGATAGCAACAAGGAGATGATACGTCAACACATGCAAGGAGTTCCCGTAAAATTCTCTCTCACTCTCTCTCCTTCTTAATATATGCCTCTTTCTCTTCCCAAGGATCTTTCAATTTTACAGCTGGATATGCCCCTCTTTTATTTAGAAAATAATTCTTCTGATCAACCCTATACCAAATCTCAGGCTATGTGGCTGAGAATTCCTCCAGGATTCCTAAGTGAATGAATTGCAGAAATAGGACTTCTGGGTAATGTATCCATTTTCTCAAAAGATTTGGGTTTTCCTTATTGGGTTACCATATCACTTTGTAAAATATTCTATTGAACTATACTTTCTTTTTTTCCTCCAAAAAACTTATCTTATTTGAAGTTTGCTTTTCTAGTTACTGATGTCACCAGTTTTTCTTGACTTGTCGGTAACATCTTCCAACATTGGTTGGAAGACAAGATGTCATTTTATGAAATTAAACTTCTCCCATTTCTTCATGATTTGTGTAAAACAACTATATAGACCAATACAAGGACACTGCTTGTTTTCTACTTGGAACTGTCCCATGAGATTGAATCAGAAATTTTCAGGACCTACTTAAGCATACTTTCTAAAGCTGTTTCCATGTGAGTTAGGGTAAAATTTACATTGCCCTGAATGACACCAGAGATAAAGGAACAGGCTGAATCACTTTTAAAAATTTCTGCATACTTGAATTTCATGTCTATAAAGTCTGATCAAAGACTGACTTGGGCTACCCAAGAGTTTTCTTACCTCACCAAGCATATCAGGGCAAGGGATAAAAGGAAAAGTTCACTTCCATTTTTGATATGGATAATTATGGATAAATATTCTCAGTAGAAATTATAGTGACAGCATGCAATATTCATTACTCTACAATTACTTTTTTTTGACTCTCATACTACTTGAGTCTGTTGGTCAGATTGAAGAAGGCTGTTGAAGAAAATTATCATGACTGACTTCCAGTGCTCCCCTCCTAACCTATGACTTCAAATATCAATAGTCACTAATTGTAATTATTCAGCTTCTCTATAATGGAGTGGCTAAGGAAGAGGAGCACTGCTCTTCATTGCAACTGAACAACTGACAACAGAAAGGCAGATTGCTAAAATTACTCCTTTGCTATATATCACTTCCAATTCCCTAGGTTTCAAGGGAAAGGATCCATTTTTTGGGTATGTCCTTTCTTTCTTTTTGAAATTGAAATGGTCAATTTAGAATCGGAAATACTATTATTATAAAAAAGTACCAAATGACTGACATTTTTAGAAGGTAGCTTTAATCAGAAGATATTGTTGGTTATGTGGCATCAAATCAAAATGAAAGGTCATGGACACAGTGATAAACAGGAAACTGAAATAGTTTCTTTCTAAATTGTATTCATAAATATGAATTACCTTTTGTAATGTTAGAGGAGGATGTCCCTCTTTAGCTTTAATCTCTCATTTGCCATATTTCCACTGACATAAATACAGTTCTGACGTACCTTGAACAAGAGACCTCCAGTATAGTATTATTTCCGAAGATAGAATACCAGTACTACACTGTAGACAGTTCTTGAATAAAGCTAAAGTGCAAACTGAAGAACTGAAATGCTACATAATATAAACAGACACTTTTCCCCTGAGAAAGGTCTGTGGAATTTTTCATCTATATGGCATAAGATGCAGGGAAACTGAATAAATCCATATTAACTTTTAATCTGAAGTAATGCCTTTGTACTTGAAATTCTTCTGTGTGCAAGGACATAATACAGTTAGTAAAAGAAAGCCCTTAGCCAGGAACATTGTTTATAAAAACTGGTAGCTTTTCTGGCAAGGGAACAAAAATCTCATGTAGGGTGGGACATTTCCCTGAAGTGACACAGTGCTGGAAAAAAACACCTAGCACAAAAAGTGTTCTCTTTGTTAATAAGAATTTTTTACTTCAAGGAGTCACTGAAATCCTAACCAATATTTGCAAGAGAGTCCCTGACAAGGGCCTGTTAGAAAGAGAGTGAAGTCAATAAAAGTAAAGTGTAAGTGTAACATTAATGGCAGGTTCTTGTAGCCATTTTCCCCCAAATTATACCATTCCTATTCAAATACCATCTAGAGAGTCTCAGACAGTGTCAAGTGCAATCATTGTTATTGCAGTTGCCAAGGTAATCAATTGAAATCATAATGAAGGGAACAGAAGGAAATCAATAGAGTCTGAAATTACAAATAAAGAGAAGCTATCGTTTAAAAGCATTTGGCTGAAATCTTCCATATTAATGGAGTCAGAAATGGCTGTGTCATTCAGAAGCAGTGTGGTGCATAATTCACTTGAGTGCATTAGAACACCTAAAAGCTATTGCAGCAATTAGTGCTGCCTACCAAGAAAGTGTCCACCTTAGAAGCATCACTGAATTGTTTGGTTTCAATATGTTTTCATATCTAAAACTGTGATTTTTTTTCTCCCTCAAAAAAGCCATGATGATGTAATCTCAATAAACATAGTGTCTATCTCATAATTTCTTGAAGGAGTTTATCTAATATATACTATCTCTTCCGTAGTTTTCTTCCAGCTAAAAGCCTTAGATGTAGCTGCACCCCAGTAGATTTTACACCTCTTAGGTGCCCCAGTGACTGTGGAATATTTGTGCCTAATGGCAGTGCTGAGCATTTACACAGAAATTACACCCACATCCTCTTTTACACAGAAATTACACCCATATACTCATGCATGTTAGTAAACACAAATATGTGGAGCATACATCACTGCATCCAGACAAAGGCATTCTAGGTGCGGTGAAGGGGGTGCTGCCCTTTTCTCTTTGGGCAAGTATGACAGCAGGATTCTTTATTTGGCTTCAGAGAGACAAGCAGAAAACAATGAAGCACTGAATATATGTTTCTGTTGTGAGTGCTCTACAAACGAAATGTTATTGTACTTGCAAGGCCCAGTAAATAATTATGCTAGAGGAGAAGCTAAGCATGATGTGATAGCCTGTTACTGCATTCACTTGGGAAGAAGAAGACATGGGTCCCAGCTCATGAACCAACTGGAGCAGGGAATTGAAGTATCCATTGGAGCAAGAAAGCCAGGTCTCAGAGCTAGTCATTATGTTATGCAGCTATGTCCTCTCCCTCTATCCTTCTGGTGAGAGAGGTGGTGAATATTTAATAGTTTCATGCAAAATGGAACAGTTTCTAGCAGAAGATTTGAAAAAAACTCTATAACGTCCTACAGCATTGCTCTTAGGTCTTTCCTGTGCAAAGCAAATTACCATCATGGGAAAAAATAATCTATTTGAATTCTTCCTGAAAGGAGTACTCAAACTACTTACTTGCTTCTGAAGAGGGAGAAAGGCAAGGGTCCACACAGCAATTTTTCAGCTGCATTCAGGAAAAAAAGATGATGGGGGTCAGGTGTTTTTGCTTTAAGGCAGTTTCTCTTATCTCATTGAAGTGTGACTTAGCCATCTTAAGGAAATTGCTCTTTAAAGTCAGATAGAAGGAATGGGAACAAAAATTAAGGTATCCCTTCCTGCACGAAATACCAATATGTCCAAACACTGAGCTACCAAGATTTTTTTTCTCAAAAACATTGATTGGTTTTCACAAGGTGTTTAATAAAACCTTTCCATTACCAATTGCATAGCAGCAATTAAAATTCTCATCAAATCCATCTTAACTGTTTATAGTCCTCCACCAGGGAGCATTTTCCTTGGTAAACATCTGCAGTAAAAGGCTATTTAATCTCTGCAAGTGAAACAGTCAGCTATGCTAATTTATCTCTTCTACAGTCACTTCACACTGAAATCTTGTACAGATCTGGTCTTCTGCAGTAGGTGAGTTAAGGTGTACTTTGGCTTGTTCTGAGAGGAAAAAAAGCCTTTGTCTTTTTTTTTCTGCCACACCAGCTAAAGTTAGATCTTATTATTGTGTCTCCATAAAGGAGTTCAAAGCACTTTGCTCTGCAGTCCACTGCAGACTGCTAAGAAAAGGATATCTGATGAACTGACTTCTATGAATGAGGGCAGTCAAAGAGTACATAGCCATGCAAACCAAATAAAAGCACAAGATACAATAAACTAACCATACAATCGCTAACAGCACTTTCTGTCTTTCTGTTTGTATAGATTTATTAACAAATTAATTAAATGCAGTGTATTGAAAGCAACAAAACCCATCCTTTCTCTGGAAAGCATTGAACTAGTAAAGAAAAAATGTCCTTCATATCATATGTGAAAAATCAGGCATGTTGGGTTTTTTCCATGTCACAATTGCAGCCTCTGAGTTTCCTTTGGCTCTCATTGTTTCAAGTTTGTGATCTCTGGGTTGTCACTTTCAGAGTTTTTTGATTAATATTATCATAACGAAACCTGTAGCAGATTTGAAGATTCCAGGTTGTGCCTTCTAGTATCTCTAGCTTTGCCTTCTGGCATCTGACTCCAGCTTGGAAGACCTGAATAATTTCTCACTTCCATCACTTACAGGAATATCAAATCTCCTACCATTGCTTTATTTCCTTTTCTTTCTGAGAGGATTTCAGCTTTTACTGATGATAACAGGAACAAGTCCATCTAAAACAGAGGCCTGAATATCATTTTTATTTTTAAAGAAAACTTTGCAAAGGAAGGAAAAGCTACCTTATAAATGTTCAGATAAAAGCTAGGAATAAATCAAATAGATATTTATCCTTTAAATAATGTACTGAATGTTTCTCTACTGTAAAGCCCTCATAGCAGATCAATACTGTTTACACTATTCACTTGCAGCAAGCAGTAAAAATCTTTCACTCAACAGTTTCCAACCATTTAACATTGTTAAAAAGACAGCTGAAACATCAATTGGGGGCATTATTTCCTAAACTTAAATGGATCGATTAGCTTTCGTAGCATTCACTGCAATGATTGTGAACCAGGATTAGGAAAGAGGTAATATGGGAGTAAAAAGGAAAGGAAGTCAGTGCACCTCTTTTAAGTTAATGAAATAAATTGCATACCTCTACTCAAGAGAAGTAAATCTTCTTGGAGGGATTGACTTCTTTATAATACTGTGTTAATAACTACTTCTCTACACTTGTAGTATGGATTGCCTTTTAAATTGATTTTGCTGTATGTATGCAAAAGCCATGGCTCTGAAATTCTAGTCTGTGACATTTGTCATGTTGAATCAGTTAGGCGACTGTAAATTTGTGATCAATGCCACTTCTGTGAGAAAAAGTATTAGTTATTAGCAAATTCTAAAAGCACTATGCATGACCATTAAATAGAAATTAATTGTTCTAGGCATTTTGGAATAAAAAAAAAAAAGATTACTTAGTTCTGCTAATGAATGCCTTTGTGTGACCTCCAGTCAACAAACCACTGTTATTACTGTACAGAGAAACAATGGGAAAGTTAGGACCGTTTTACCACCTACACTGCATATGATAAGACTTCTGATTGAATAAAAAAGACCAGACATGAGTTCAACATTTTTCTTAATCAAAAAATTTTCTTTTTCCCAGACTCTCCAGTCTGTTTGGTTTTTTTTTTTCATTTCATAATAGTTTTCCCTAATGACTACACTGTGGTTAGAAACAAAAAATCAAATTCAAATATTAGCCTCTTTCTCTTTAACTATTTTTTTAATACTTCAGCACTGGATGACTTATATGGCTTGTGACAAAAAAGTACAAATCTGAAGGCAAAAAGAAAATATGAATAGATATTCAAAAAGGCTTGTGAGATGCAGAAACTTATGCATACCTATAAAGTATCACAAGATGATAAAGTAAATGGTGTTGACAAATGAAAATTAGAGATATGACATTTCCAGTTTATACCACGAATCGATTTTCCACCAATTACTATGTAACTTCTAGAAAAAAAAATGCTTTGTAATGTTGAAATTTGTTTCAATATTGCAAAGTATTGAAAGTCAATACTTTTGACTTTGAATACTTGCAAAGTATTCCAAGTCAATGAAAACATTGGCAGCTTGGCAGGTAAAGCTGAATTCACCACTCCTTCAATATTCCAAATAGTGAAATACCTTTTTAACATCTTAGTTCTTCCTTCTTCTTCTTCTGTGAAGACAAACTGAGAGAGTTGGAGCTGCGAGGACGGGGGTTGAGAAGGTACTGAGGAACTTTATAGCACATTACAGTACCTGAAGAAAGCCAACATTTCTTGCTGGCTGGAAAAAGACTTTCAGAAGGGCATTGTGATAAGACATGGGTAGATGGCCTTAAGCTGAAGGAGAATAGATTTAGACAAGATCACAGAAGAAATTCTTTACTGTGAGGATGGGGAGGCGCTGAAAGGGTTTATTCCCAGAGAGACTGTAGATTCCTACCCTGGAGGTATTCAAGACCAGGCTGGATGTGGCTCTGAGTGACCTGTTCCAGTGTAAGATGTACCTATCTGTGTCAGGGGGGTTAGATCTGGATGATGTTTGAAGTCCCTTCCAACCCAAACCATTCTATGTCTATTTGACTTTATGACTAATTACTCGTTTCTCACATTTTCCACATCTTTCTTTATGCACAACCATCATCACTTTTTGAAGGTATGAATACTTCCTGACAGTAGGGACTGTAGCTCTTAATTTAACCATGGTCTGATTTTCTCTTCCTACAACCTTTCACAGTAGAATGCTCTTCAAAAACCAAGGAAAGTCAGCTATATAAGTGTTGTCTAAAGACCTTACAGTCTAAGATTTCTTCAAATAGCAGTTTCCTCAGGTGCTCAGTGAAATCTAGGTAGTTCAGAATACCTTGTATTTAGGAAAAATTCAGAAAGAGAATGATAGTTTTGATGTCTTACATCTAATAAACTTCTCTGTTTCATGTAGAACTTGAGGTTGTTGATGGGACAGGGAGCTGTCATTGGTACTTTCATTTGCTATAAACACAAGGTTTGGTTCACATGTATCAGCATTGGTCAGTATACAGATATCAAAATCACTTTTTACAAACAAATAAGTTTTCAAACCCCACTAGCTTAGTCTTTGGTGTTATGAGATGAAAAGAGACATGCTATGAGGAAAGCCATGCATAAATTATTTTTATTTTAAATAAGATGGAGATTTTATGGATTTGGGTCAACAGAGATCACACTAAAAATGTTCACTCCTTCATTCTAATGAGTTTAAAGGATGGCTGCTCTATTTTTCCTCCAATCTATTTTTGTACTGTTAGTATGTAAGTACAATATGTTCCTGTAGAATAAAACAAACTGACTCCTGAAAAAGAATTAATATAGGAGATGCCCAAAAATTTTTGTTATCAACTGAAGCTGTCTACAAGGGTAAACATTTGAGTGTTGAAACAATTGCTTTTATGAATGTAAACTGGATATTTTAGCAAATACCTAAGATGTGGTCAAGTCTTTCTCAAGCAGAAACACCAGATTTGCCTCTAGGTAGACACATCTATTCCTCCAGGGAAATGTGAGTATGAATCTAGTCAGTCATCAGAGAGAATTTTGCCTAACCTTTTTGCATTGTAATTTTTTTGCAATAAAGACTGCTCTGTCTGTGCTTATGTGCTTTCTCTGTCTGAAAAATTAATGGGTTCAAATCTCCTAGTGCCTGCCCCTATTATTTGTTCACAGTCAGATAATTGTATCTCTGTAGTTAGTGGTCCCTTTCAACTGCAGTGTATGTATGGTAGTGGGAAAGGGAAAACACAGGCATCTGGGTAACCTTGGCAATGTGACTCACCCACATGCAGTGACAGAGGCAGAAGAGCAGAGTGTTTGCTTGGTTATCCAGTCATTTTCCTTCTTGAGAATGACACAAGGATGGTCACAAATCTGTGTTCCACACGGCACCTAAGGAAACGAGACTTCAATGGATCTGCTTCTCAGAAAAACTACTATGAACTCAGAGGTTCACCCAACTGCACTCTGGAGCCAACATATCTTCATTTCAGTTCCCCTTTGTCAGGGACACATAACTACAATGTGAGCATGAAAGTCCTTTATAGGTTTTGTCACTCAGCTTTCTTCTGCAAGGTTAATAGGAGGATAGCATATATCACACTGGCAATGCAAGTTGTGCCTTCCTTAAAAAATATTTTCTTAGATTAAAGTTTCCTCATTAAAAGCTTCCTTAATAGAAAAAAAGCTAAATACTAGCCTTTAATTCTATATATTTGGCTTCAGTAGTGAGCAACTGAATGCATTATAGAGCACATCAAAAAAGTAAAATAATTTATCTGCAAATACAAAATTAAATAACACCAATCAAGACCCCAAAATTCTAATAGCTACTACTAATTTGAAAGATATATGTTTACATGAAAGAGGAGGAATAGGTCTCTATGATAATATGCTATTTGTCAGCAAGTGTATAGCATATTTTTTAGATTTTCTTTTGTACTAAGAGCTTCTTTATGCATCTCTACCACACTTATTATGGACAATGCTTGCACTTTGAATATATAACTTGTGCAAACATACCCTAAATATAATAATTCTATTTCACATTTAAATTACTAAAAATGCCAGGTTGCTGTTCAGGAAAATGTCTTTTCAAAAATAGATTCTAAAAATATCAAAACATGCCCATTGTGTCAAGTTCATTTAGCTGCCAATAGATCTTTACTGGGTTAGTCTGTGGGCTGACTGCCTTTTGCAGAAGAAGTTCCTGGCGTAGATATAACTTGGAACAAAAAAGTAACCTTTGGGGTTTTTTTCCTAAAAAGTAAGACAGTTTCTGTATTAAGGCCAAAGTCAGACTGGGTGAATAACATTGTGCCTTCTTTATTCTGTGCTATCTTTTTGTTGGTTGACAGTTTCTTCAGTCTTTGTAGAGTATATGTATACGTATCTGTGTCAGTGCAAGAAACCATTCCTGGAAGTGTCATTAATTTTTGTATGCCACTCAAACATTTCATGATATTTAGGCCCTTGTCAGAATAAATATAAAATATAAAAATAAATATAGTAAAAGTAAGTATTGAAAAAATTAGTGGTTTTTTTAAAATAAAAATTCTATATAAATAGGCTTTCCAGAAACTAATTTTATTGAAAAGAGTGTAGCTAGATTGGACTTAAGCCTCTTTGATCTTGTAAGTCCAGGCTTGGGAACAAAAGTAATGTTAGATCAAGACAGTAGGTAGAACAAAAAAAATAAAGATCTTGGCCAAAAGATTTGGGTCAGGCTGTTGATTACTTGTATTGACTGCTTAGATTTTCTAATCCTTCTTAAGTACGGCAGGTACGATTTTTTCCTAATCTAGAAGCATTATATTTGGGGAATCTTTCCTGCTGTATGGAATTTTTGCTGTAAAGACTCTGGAGAGAGTGCACCAACCTGCTTGTATTTCCAGAGATTAGTGAAACACAGGTGTACAGACACACTCCATCAATTCACCCCACGGTGATGCATTTTTAACTTGTAGTATGAGAGAAGCAGTAACATATTTATTGGTCTAAACCAGTGATTTACCAAAGTTTCATAGCAATTGTGAGAGCTGTTAAATCAGAAGTGATGGCAAGGAACTCTTAAGTGTTTACTGCATAAAGGACGGGGTCAGGCAGAACTATGAGAGACCCTGCTGTTGACTCAGAGGCTCAGAAAGGACTCTGTTGCTTTCTAAACTTCTTTCATGAGGGAGCTCACATGCAGCTGCATCCAGACTTAGTCCCAGACTTGGCCCATGACTGAATGATGACATGGGCACAATCAATCCTTTATATCACTTAGGCAGGATTTCAAAGTTTAGTGATCCTGTTGATCACTTACCAAGGATCTGTTACAATAAGGAATCTCTCAGCCTTGAGGAGTAACCTTGAGAGGTGTCCCTGCTCAAGAAGAGGTCCTGGCTGCCACCTGCTATCCCATGGGAGAGATGAACGAGCCCTGGGCTGTCCTTTGTTTGTGGGGGAGGATGGTTGACTTACACCAGCTGTATTTGGCACATGCTCAATTAGCCCTTGCCTTGTTGAACAAGAATTATGGGCCTTTGCTTCTCAGATCTGCTGTTTGTACTGAGGAGTGCAGAGAAGAGGTTGAAGGAAGTGTTTTGGAGTGGGAGTCACAGCTCCATGAATAAACTGAAATAGTGACAGAAACTTACAAATTCTCATTTTTACATCAAGTCCAGATATATTAGGATGTTCAAGAGAGGCTTGCTCATGTTTAAGATCCAATAGAGACAGCACCTGTGCTGAGGAATTGCAGACACCCTACCATTTTTAGCAACAGATTCAGGATGTTGAATATTTCTTTATTAAATATAGCCATGTAATAAACACTTGAGTATTTATATATATCAACTATTAAGGGCTTCCCAAAAGTGCCACATATCCTTAATCTCCTCTGTATTTCAGCTGCTGTTCCTAAGAACACTGCAGAATCAGGGATTTTCATGTCTGACTTTTACTGGATGTGAAACTGGAATAATAACGAATAATTACCTGTCTTGCAAGGATGTTGTGGGGATCACAGAGTTAATAATTGTACAACAGTTCTAATGTATAAAGTGGAATGAGATAATCATAACTGTATTAGAATCTTCTGCATAGGTTCTTGTATGTTAAATTTCTGTAATCCAGTGAGATTCTTTTTCTGCTTCTGTGTGTCAATGAAAGTGCAGGACCAGTACAGCACTCTGAGAATGAAAGTTCAGAACAAAAAGCAGATCAAGGGGTTTTATTTCAAATGGCCATGTCAGTTCTTTCACTGGCATAGTCAGCAGGCAAGAACTAGCCAAATGATACTAAGCAGAGCTTCAAAGAATGATAGTAGCCCTGGAGATTTTGCAGCTAATCACAGATGATTAATGGGGAAGTTACTTTAAAAAACCAACTACCTTTCCTCTTTGATTGCTAATTATTCATGAAAGACTAAGAACAAGAGTACAATGAAGCAGGACAACACATTTTTAAGCACTACAATAAAAGGAAAATTGATCACCTAGTTAGTATGCAAGCAGCTAAGTACAGCAGGGTGAGCTGTGCTAATTTGAGAGTCAGATTGGGAGTTTAGCAAAGCCTCTCAGTGCCAAGTGGATTATTTCAGAGTTTCAATTAAAGATGAACTGAACAGGTTTGCACATACCCCTGTATGTCTATGATGGGATACTTGCCCACTGACATTATTATCAAACAGAAAACTGGACTATTCCAGCAAGTATAGCATCAAATTTTTTTTTTTCTTTTTCTTTTTTTTAACACATAGATGGGTCTTTTCTATGCCTATGAAGACTGTTTCCTGACTGGCTTGCATCTCAAAACCAGAAATACGTGTTTTCTTTTTTATTATTCACACTTTTTCACATTCTTAAAGAGTGGATTATTCAACAGGGTAAAAAAATACAAAAGAAAAAAACAGAACATAAAGATCAGGTAAGTATTTAAAAAATTAGATAAGCATTTAAACAATGACAGAAGGACAATAAATAAAATCTTCCCCATTCCTGTCTCTTTAGAATGCAATATCTTCAGGCCTAATATTTTGTATAGCTGGTTTCTCTCTACCTCAACTCATGGGACAGGCCAAGCTGTTGAATTTGGTCGGTGGGTTTTTGTTGAAGTGTTGGTTGGTTGGTTGGTTGGTTGGTTAGCTGATTTCTTTATTTGTTTGGTCTTGATCTAGCTTTTTTTGTTTGTTGGTTAGTTGGTTGGTTGGTTTTTGATTTTTTGGGTTCTATTTTCTTGGGTTTTTGGGGCTTTGTGTGGTTTTGTTTTGTGTTTTGGTTGGATTTTTTTGTTTGTTGTTGTCTTGGGATTTTTGTTTGTTTCTTTATTTGCTTCATATGGCCTAAGAATCCTTAGACCATAAAATCCTGATTCTGTTTTATTGGATGACTCATTACAGGAGTAGTCACTAAGCTTCCAAGTTCCTCACAGAGGCAGAGATGCAGTGATTTCCTCAATGAGCTTTTAATCTTATATTTAACATAATATAAACAGAGGTCATCTACATGAGAGCAAAGAAAAGAAATAAAAGTACCAAGCTACACTGTATTCTCAATTCTTCCTACCTGGGTTGGAAACAAATTCAGTTTCATTGATTAATAGAAGAAATATCAACCATATTTCTGTATCAAAGCTGCAATTCCTTCAGGGAAAATACTGTAATTTAATTGCGAAAAAACACCTACCTAGTTTTATGTTCTATGAAAGTAACAGGGTATTGACTAGGACTCCTGTCATTGAAGGAATAAAATTTGAGGAAGAATCTAAAAAAAGGAGTTATTTCATAGGAAGGGTTTTGAGAGGCCTTTCTCTGCATATGCTCTTCTAAAGTCAAAGTAAAAATTAACTGAAGGAACAAAGAGGCTTTTGTGAAAATGGCCTCTGCTGTTCAGGGAGAAGTAACAGGACTGAGGATAAAATCCTTTGACTGATGCTGGTCTTGCCGCTGCAAAGCAGTGAGCAAAGAGTGGCATATTTCTGCTCCAAAAGCAAGAGCCTCTCTCAGGCCATCTGCAGTGCTATAGCAGACATATGAGACTTCGCAAACAGCTGATTTTCTCAGACTTACACAGGAGTGGCAGATCTCATCCATCACCATACCACAAAGCTGCAGACCCCAGATGAGACAAGAAAGGTTACAGTTTGAAAATCCATCTGAGACCATTGTCCTTTCCTTTTCCTGTACTTCACTTCTTGAAGGGAAACACCAAGGCAATAAGCTACCACAGAAATTACAAGAGGGAAAGCATTTTCAGCAGTCCTTTGCTCCCAATCCCAGATCAATCACTCTACCTCTTAGCTGAGCAAAAGGGCATCAAAATTAGATTTGAGTGTGACAAAAGTTTAGACGGAAAGAGAAGGTTCCTTAAGCAATTGAGCCCATTAGAAGTATAACCAAAGCAAATGCACATGGGTAAATATGTCTGCCTCTTTATTTGTCAGTGTTCCTACTTCCCAGACCATAGCAAATGGGGTTACTGTAAGGCCCTCTGGTAACTGAAAGAAGATACCTGCAGTGGAATGTATGAGTCACTATTTAACTGTGGAATTTAGCACTGCAGCTGATATTACATTTTAGAGGCATTAGAGAAGCTTTTGCTGTAAGAAAATAATAATAGTAATAACAATAGTACACTTATGGTAGAAAAACACAGCTGTAATTCTGATCTTGGTGAATCAGAAGTAATTATCACTGTCCCACTCTGAAAATATATTAATTAGTGGAAATAAAGCCTCATTGCAATTTCACCACTCCTGTTCTTTTTTTTTTTTGCCATGTAAGTGATGCCGTACGCTGTTAGGAAAAGGCCTGCCTGACTCTATAAACACACACTCCACTAGTCAGCTTCCTGGAACAGCTAGTTAATGCTCTCATCTACATGGACTGCCTGTATTTTTAAGGAAGCATACATGAGATGTGTATGCAAGAAGCTCACTCCTAGTTTGTATTTGTCACATTGTTTACAGCATTAGAGGTGATTTTGACATAAAAATCCTAACAAAAAATCCCAAAGAAGGTAATTTGCAATCCTAATTTGTTATATCATTCCAAGGTGAAGTCAGAATAATCTTCTGAGGAGTCCACTCTATGTTGTTGGACTCCTGCAAGGAAAAAAAGAAAGTAGAACCAGGTAAAGCCCACAAATCTTTAAAGGTATCTTCTTGATCTCAGAACATAACAAGCTTTACCCTTCTAGCTCTCCAATTTTTCCTTTAATTGTTCAAAAACTTACAGGAAATATTACAGATGGGTATATGTGTGGACATTAGACAGAACAACTGAGAGTCTGTTGGATACATTAGTAGAAAGTTAACCCAGGTAGGGAGTTTTCTGTTGATCATTATATGGAATATTTTGCAGTTTTGTGAAACCAAAAAAACTTTTATGGACTAACTCTATTTTAAGGTTGCAGAGGAATCAAGAAGATACTTAATCAGCACAGAGAAGAAAGTCTCTGTCTCAAGACTGTCGTTTCCATTTTGCACTTAATATATTTCTTGATCCTTTTGCTTGAGCATTATAACTGACATAAAGATGTGGAACAATATAAAATTAGATTCCCATGGAGTTTAAATAATGGTTCTCATCAAAAACTTTTAAAGTAGATGCTTCTATAAGGACTTGTATTGTGTGAGGACTTTGTGCTGCATGAAAAAAAAAGTAGACATAACTGCAGTTTGCCACTCGTGAATGATACAGTATAGTTCAGGAGAGTAGGCTGGTGTCTCTTGTCCTCACTCTTCTTTTTACCTGTATTAACTCAATTTTTACCTTTTACATAACTGAATTATATAAGAATAAGTAAATATTAGAATAATCAAAGTCATTATTTCTTGCCAAGAATATATAGACAAAATTGCACTGTTGGTGTTCACTTCTACCTGACACAGTGCAAAATCTGTTTTGGTATTCTGTTGCTTCTTGCCTTTTCACAGCATGCCTACTGTTCCTTCTCTTGAAGCAAAAGGAGCAATGAGGACCACAAGAGAAGGTACATATCTTCATAAGAAAAATATCTTCCTTCAGCAACCTCTATCAGTTAATCTGCGGCAACCTTCTCCACCTTGAAAACACCTACCTACAAAGGTTGTAGCTTCATAAACTTTTAAATTCCTTCAATCCTAGCATTAAAAAATACACATATCACGCAACAGCTAAACTTTCTTTGCTTTCACCAGTTAACCCAAATATTCTCTGCATTATCTTTAAGGCAAGTCTGAAATTAAATATTGGAGTCACATGGGCAACAGCAAAGTGAAAGGGTGGTCTTTGCAGTTGCACTTGTTTTCAACACACCACAGTGCCAAAGCTTAACTAACAAACAATTTAACTGTGTTCCATTTGTAAATTATCATGCCATTATTAACTTGATGCCATTTACTGACCATGGTCATGTTTTAGTGACTGAACAACAAAAGGTACAGTGATGATTGCCTTTAAGTTTGATACTTTTTTTTAACTAGAAGCACCATTTGGTCAAATTAGTTTTGCAAAATTAGCCATGAACCTTAAAGTGAAGGTAGGCAGTTAATTGGCCCAAATTTCATGAGTTCTAATCAGTTAAAAAACCCCTCCACAATAAACGGAAATGGCAACTCTTCAACAGTTCTAAAAGCCACACAAATTTATACATTAAGACACCTTACTGCAGGCATGCAATCAGATCTTTCCCTTGATTTTGGCTCAAACTCCAAAAGCAATACTTAGATGTAAAGTTATGTGGATTAAATAGATGCTTGAGGATCTACAGCAAATAACAGCAGGATTTGTGAGTAGCATTCCATTTCCTCCCTCATGCCTTTGAAAATAAAGTTCACCTTTATATTTGTGATTGCAAAATTCCAATTTCATCTGGGCTAACTGGCTACATTTCTCATTTCCTGTTACCCCACGTTTGATTGTTGTGTTGGAAGGATGTGTTTGCTGAGGAAAAACAAGCCTTTTGTGTTCCAGCGGCACTAAAGGATATGTTTTCAAACAGAAGTTATCTAGTCACTCACATGCTATTTTTCCCACAGACTAGCATCACAATTCTTGATGTTCTTACATTTTTATGATCAGAAAAATGTGCTGCTTTTGAGTGCAAATAAGTAAACATATGAATTTAAGTACTCTTCAGTCTCAGCTTTTGATGAAAGGCAAAAGCATAAGGATTGCAACCATTTACCCCCCAAAGCACTCTGCTAAGCTTGTCCTTTTATTCTCTTTATTAGAGCTCTGAACTCAAAATTTTGAATGAAGCACAAGAGACAGGATACTGAAACAGTGTAAGTTCTTTTCCTTCTTATTCTACTGAAGTTAGTTTTTGAGAATTTTCTTTTTAATAATTTTGGTAAGATAATGCAACTGCAATCTCAAAAGCAGTTGCAATATCTTACCAAGCAGTCAAAAGCAAACCAGAAAGCACAAATTCCACATGGATAATTTGTGTTATGCTGGAATATGAAGACTGCTTGCCATTCAAAATGTCAGTGGGTCTGCGGGGAGGAGGGAACTTAGGGGTTCTTTGGTGGGCTTTTTCAAAAGTCTCACCCCCAGGCATCAGGATGCTGGGCAGATTGGCAGATTGGGCTCTCTTCCTTTGCTTAGCTAGGTTGGTTTTCATTAGCTTAGGCAAGGTTTTTTCCCCTTTCCCTCGCCTTGGAGACTGTGGCAGCAATTCCTTGGTAGCATTTGGTTTACTTGAACTGGTTCAATTTTGGTCCAAGATCAGAGAGGACAACTGGCAGGAGGCAAATCAGTTGGGGGCAAGCAGGAAGGTGAGGAGCCACTCCATCTCAGCCCCAGACCTTAGAAAAGCCAACCCAGCAAAAGAAAGGACACCAAATCCACCAACTTTATTTGCTCTGCAGAAGGGACCAACATGAGAGATTCACCAGGTTCCCATCTGTTTTTGCTTGAGCTGCTGTGGGAACTATTTGGTTTTTTCTTCCCTGAGACAGAAGCCAGTGTCCTTTTTTTGGTTCCCCACTGCATTGCTGACCAGTGGATTTTTTTTTTTTTTTCCCTGACATTTTGGGTTCTTTGGTTCTGGTGTGGGCGTGTAAGGTTGGACAATTCAACATCTAGCATCTACGCCTTTTTTTTTTCTTTTCCATGGTGTGTGGGCACTCTCTGTCAATAAACTGATAAACTGTTCAGGGTTTTTTTTGCTTTCATCCACTAGTATTAATCTCTCATTGGCAGAAGGAGACTGTCAGAACCCTTTTTTAGAGGAAACACTTATTCCAGAGTGTTTTCCCCTGAGAAAAACTTTCATAACTTTGTCCTTGACTATGTTTTTGATATGGATGCTATACTCTGCAGAAAATATCATCATCCTTAATTTTGTGTCACATGCCAGAGTCAAAGGATCCTTAAATTCATCACTTATTTTTCACACAGGAGCTGAGAAGGTATAAGTTTGATAGATAGGCTTAAGAATTGGATAGTCCAAATTAAACAGATTAGGTTTAGTTAGTGTTGCACGGAAGCATAATAAATGCACAATTGATAACACAACTGTATAAAATTTTCATTAATCCTTTGGTCTAATTTGTGCTGGACTGCTACTAGGACATGACACATCTTCACATAAAAAATACAACCAATAGAAGATGTTAAGTACAGGTACAACTTTGTGAAACAGGTGAAACTACAGTGAAGATGTAGGAATAAGATTTTCAGAGGTAGTTAAGTCTAAAGATGCTAGAAAAGAAGCAGCAGATTAAGTTAATTATTGGTCTGCTATTCGCTACACCTGAGAGTGATTCCTGCTAATGGGGATCCACTTGCCTACTTCATCAGATAAACTGATGCAGAGTAAGAAGTCAAAAAGCAGGGTAAGTATAAAACAGTCACATGCAGCCTCCCTTGCACAACAGATATGAACAAGCTCTGTATTATGCTAAGCGCCCAAGTGAAGGACATGGGATGGAGGTTCGAGTTAGAGGGCTGCCCTCCCATAGGAAACTGCTTCCTGTTTACAGCCTCAGATTCTTTTCATTCCTCACACCATTATGATCTATTTATTAAGAGATGCCTCCGCCTGAATTAAGGTGCAAACAAGACCATATGCCTAAGTCAATAGTACAGATTTTATTTAACTTTAAATGTAGGTTCACAGTAAATAAGGCAGAAAAAAAGGCAGAAGGAAAACAAGAGACAGAGAGAAATGGATTAAGTAGAAAGATATCACCATGAGATGAATCCCTGTGGCATCCTGCTGGTCCTTCTTAACCCTGGTCTTCTTGGTGGTGGGGGTGCCAGAGTCATTCTTCCACATTCATTTATGTGGAGGTACCACATATACAGTCCACATCATGGCTATCCACAGGGCACAGATTTTGTTCACATAACTTGAGATGGCACTTATAAGCACTTGTTTCCTTTCCCACAGCTTGCCATCATGAGAGGTTTTATCCAGGTGCTAAACAAACCTTCACATCTGTTAGACCTGGAATTAGCTCCTTCCTGCTGTGATATTTGTGCTTAAGTTGCTTTTGTGGTGGCTTATCTTATGAGAACTTCCGTCTTTGGGACAGTGTTTTGAGACTGGTAACTGCATTCTTTAAGTCCTTACACACAGTCAGTTATCCTTGATACTAAGTAGAGCTTCTCCTTCCATGTGATTTTAGCTCCTACCTCTCTCCTAAGAGAGTTTTGTATCTTCTTTCAGTCTTTATTTTTGTTTTATAAAACTGCCAAATCTCCGCAGCCAAAACAGAAAAGCCATTCTCTGGGTCTTTCTTAGTTCTGGGGTTGACATATTCTGAAGTGTAAGTATGTCTTTCTCAAACACAGTTGAACAAAACAATATTTCATATGATAATGGTAAAGGATTTTTGTAATGGCAAACATGATTTAATTAACAGCTTGCTACTTGTAACAGAAAACCCTCATCTGCTATGTATTTACTTCCTCTACATCAATTGCTCTAAGATCAGTTGTTCCTCTTTGTCTTCTGGCTCCAGGTAGCGTATTTTTTTTTTTCTTTTAGAGCAAAAACACAGTAAGAACTAAATGCACTGTTTTCATTGTACCATTGCATTTTGTTCTGCCCCTGTTACTTTAGTTCTCAGGGGCATTCAGTTTTTTTTTTCCTAAAGATATTTTGCTATTCAAGCTTTATTTAAATGCCTACTCCGTTTATGCTACCAGCAAACTCTGTTAGCACATGCCTACTCATGAATTTATCCCACTGAAATATAAATGGCAATATTTATGAAGTGGAAGAAGAATCAAGGAATTGAAATATGCTTAGGGAAAAGTGTCTGGAATGTGATGAGCTTGCATGGAAATCTCAGCCAGAGAGGAAAAGCTTCTCTGTAGCTGGCGGCACTTTTTTCACTTAAAGAATGTCTGCCTAGGGACTGTATCCAAATATGACAAGAGTATTTTATTTATTTTTATTTTCTGTTTATTGACTTTTTTTAATAGCAGTTATTTCTAATACTGCTAAAATTGATAGCCCCAGAACTTCAGTTCTTTTATCTCAGATTGCCAAAGTTATACACAGGGAACAGCTGATAGTAAGGGGCAGGGTGAAGGAGTGCTGCAGGATTTTTTTTTCTTATTTTCAGATCTGCTGTTTGACATTTGGGGTTTTGTAAACAATTCTCCTCCTAGACTTCTTGTTTATTTCCCTAAAGTTTATGTCTGCTGGGTGAGACACACATACTTGGTTTCGCTTTTTTTCTTTTCTTTATTTCTTTCCTATTTTTAGGTCCTAAGCAATTAAGCAAGTTAACTTTTTTTTTTTTAATAATGTTGCAACCTTGACTCCCTTTGATGAGCTCTCATACATACAACTAATTCCAAGGTAAAATGACTGCACAGACAGGCTCATGACATTGCAAACATAGAGTAGAAACAGAAGTATTTGAAGTACTTTTAAAATCCTGAATATGGTCTAGAATGAACATTTGATGAGAATTATTTAATTTGGCTTTCATGGAGGACAGAGGGCATTCTGCCTTGATGTGAATTTCATTTTACTAAACATATATTATTTTTGCTATATTTTGTTTACAAGTGAGAACATTTTAATAGCTTTGGTAAGGTAGCTAGAATTACTGTACTTTCTAAATTCAAATGACATTTAGATAATTCATACTGTTAGGGGTTGAGAGCAAAGCCTAAGCAGTAAAATTATTGATTCTACTATGTAAGGTAAGTTCATCTGTTCTATTGTTTCTACTATGTAGGTAAGTTCTTAGTATAAGTGGTCCTATTAAATTTTCAGTCACATCTGCACCTTGTAAAGATTCATTTATTTCATAGTTTTCCAATGTGTTAGTAGTGATTAAGACACAAACATTGCACCTGGAAGTCAGGTTTCTTTTCTCTTTTTGGCTTTCTCTTTAGAATCATGTAGGTTTTTCTGTCATTATTGTCTATGACACTAGAAGTGATTAAATGAGCCAAAAGGAGGGGATTATCATTTCTTCATGCGCTCTAATGCAGTATTGAGTAACAGGATCAGAGGAAGAGTGTTTTAAGTAGCACCTCAAACCCAAAAGTTAAGATACAGTGACTAAAAATCCCCCAGATCCATTTTAATCAGATGCAGAATTTACACGAGCTTCTGTGCTCTTTAGAGAGAGAGGGATCTCAAGAGGATTTGAAGGAAAATTCCCCTGTTAAAATTGAAGGCCAAGTATGTCTATTAATCAATCCAGTGATGAGCTTCATCCATGAGGGTGCTTCATGTTTCACCTTTTTTTCAAAGAACCTAGTTAATGCTGATGAGGCAAATATTTCACTCTGTCCACTTATTGCAGATTCAAATAACTGAATGGTATAATGCTTTTAGACCCCTTCCTCAGTAATGTCCAGTCAAATTTGGTATAAAAACAGGTAAAAGCAGTGACTTTTTTATTGTTGAAAAATCAGTAAACTACAGGGGTTTTTTTCAGAAATGAGATTTTAAAAATATTTCTAATGGGCATCAACTCACTAAATTTTCTTCTCCTAAAACCTGATGGTTAAATCTCTGTTCCAGTCCCTCTCAGATTGCAGTAATGAGTCCTATCTATGGCAATCAAAACTCTAAACACCTGCTTTAATGATCTAAAATATACTTATGGATTTCCTTGATATTTCAGTGCTGAAGTTATTACTTTGTTATAAAATTGTACTTACAAAAGAATCAGCTTCAAATGGTGAGACTGTATGTGGCTTGGCTTTAAATATCAAGGCTGCTTCTCAGATATCTCAGGACCAAAATCCTGGACTAGTCAGGAAATATTTTTGCTGTGTTCCAGCCAGGGGAGTCTGAAATATTCCTACAGAGAAATGTAAAATATCTTAGATGCAGACTATGTTTCTTCTCCCTGCAAATGTATATATGTTGGGAGGAAGCCGTAGTGAGACAAAAACTCCCCAATCTGCTGCTTCTGCCTCAGGCTCCTTCATTCTCTACACTTTTCTCCAGGCCATAAGGCAGGCGTGAGGGGGCCTTTCTCAGTTTGGAAGAAGTGAGGAAGAAAAACTTTCTTGATCCCTTTCTAGAAAGTAAAGGAGAAGTTACAATCTTGGAACTACCTTGTAATTCACAGTATTTGGAACCAGGTTCAGTTTTATTTTTAATTTCCACTTTAAAGATGGCCTTTATACCTTTTTCAGATCAGTAGAGGTCAATTTTTTGTGTAACTATCCCTGGTTTGACATTCATCTGTTTTGCCAGAGCAGTATTTGTTGGCGATATCAAGGAAAGTAAGATGTTGCTTGTTGTAAAATGTTGCTTATGTCAACATTTTTCCTAAGTCAGTGTAACAGCATCATTAGAAAACTTAGTGTGCTAATTTGGCCTGGGATAAAGTTAATTTTCTTCACAGTAGCTAGTATGGGGTTGTCTTTTGTGTTTCTGATGAAAAAGGCCTTGTTAATACAAAGATGGGTTTGTTACTGCTGAGTAGTGCTTGCAAAGTATCAAGGCCTTTTCTGCTTTTTGTACAGCCCCACTGCATGTGCTGCGGGTGCGTAAGAAGTTGGACTGGACACATCTGGGACAAGGGACCCAAAATGACCACAGGGGTATCCCAAACCACATGGAATCATGCTCAGCATATAAAACTGCGGAAAGAAGGAAGTGGGGAATGTTTAGAGGGTGTTTGTCATCCCATCACCCTTCTGCGAGATGGAGTCCTGCTTTCTGAGGTTAACTGAAGCCTGCTGATTGGAATTGTGGAATGAATTCCTTGTTTTGCCTTGCTTTTTGCCTTGCTTTTTTTGGCTTTTCCTTTACTTAAGAAACTTTATGCCAACCCACAATTTTTTTTCATTTTAACCCCACCAATTCTCTCCACCATCTTATTGTGAAGGAGTGAGGGAAGGAGGGACTATGGGGTTTGGATGCTGGCAAGTGTTACACAATGACACTCAGTAATCTTAAGAGGTACTTGAGAATTCCTGAATAGAAATTGAACATCTCTTCTGTGCTAGCCATCAGGTATGCTGAGAAAAGTTTTGGGGTTGAGGACACACTTTTTTCCCACTTTTTTTCTCATTATTGCAACATATTTGTAACCATCCCTTAGCTAAAGGTTTCACTTTAGATTCCTATAGAGATGCAAATATGCATACATATATGCATTTGTACTATCAAGGTAAATAAACGGAGTTTGTGTTTTCTGATCATAGCTGCTTCTTAAGTTTTTGTAAAACATGAATAAAGTTTAAGTTGAATAAGGCATATGCATACACGCACATTTTCTTGGGACTAGAAGGGCTAGACTACAAATGATGTTTGAAGAGTTTCTTCATTTTGCTAAACAATGAATGATGACATGTATGTAGAAACAGTGAGCATAGGGACTAATGGCTTGCACTAGTGAAAAAAGGGTATCCAAAAATTAACCAGAATGAGGATAATGCGTCTTCTTCAGGATTTAAAGTTTCAGATAAAGCTCAGGAGATTTTAGCCTATTCAGTCACCTTTGTCAGTTCAAGAACACATTTAATATTGCAACAACTGCTACTGATGGTTGTCCATGGAAGAATTGGAAATGCTGTTTATAGAGTATTGAAGTATTTATGCTTCTTTCTTCAACCCAGTCTCTGACTTTCATGCATGTATTAAGTTTTACGATTTTTCCAGATACAGCTTTAGTATCATAGGCAGGCAGTTAGAGATAAGCTAGAGACCGTTTTTCATTTCCTCTCTTTAGGTCAGCGTGCTGGAGAGAATGACTTTTTAGTCTCATTGTATGGGATCATAAAATACTAATTCACTACTGGTTTAAATGCACATTTAAAGAGTGTAAAAGGTGTTATTTTGTGTACTCTTCTGTCATGATATATGATGTGACCAGAATTTCCAGCGTTGTTCAAATGGTGAAATGATGTCATGAGAACCAGTTCAAGCACAGGTAAAAAATAAAAAACAAGAAAGGAAGGGGATGCTGGTGCCCAAAGTCTTCTGGTTGTTACTTAGTTATTGTTAGTAAAGAACTGAAACTTTCTGTGCTTTTACTCTTCTCTTGCCTTACACTTAACGCCCCTCATCAGAGCTAAATAAAAGTTTACATGCTACTTGCTTGTATTTTTCCAAGAGAAAAAAAAATCTCTTCTTGCCATAATATTGTGTGACAACCACTCTATGCTAGCGGTCTGTCAGTAAATATTTTTTGAATCTAAGAACATAAAAATTCTCCACTAGGGAAATTGTTCCTCTTTGTATTTCCTGCCAGGCAGAAAAAGCCACTGCTTTTATAGAACAAAATTTTTTAAATTGCCTATCAATTATTTGAAGTTATAGAAATATTTTATTTTGCCTCAACTATGTCAGTTAATCCTTACTGATAGAGAATGTTGAAGTAAATATGAGTATCTTAAGGTAATGCTAACTTTATGTCATGGGTATAGAAAAGCAGATCATTCATAGAAGGTTGTGATGCTTCACTGAAGCCAAAGAAGACATAGTGATTTCTATGACATTTTTAGATAAGTGGGACATTTTCAACTCACTTTGTTCATTCATGTTGACAATAACATGACAAAAATAAATTGAGAGACTGAGAAAGACACTGAAAGAAAGGGCTTCCAGAGTTGAAAAAAAAATAAAAAAGAAAAGGAATAAAGGAAAAGGGAAACAAAAACTTCTTTTAAAATGAAATCTTTAACACCATTTCTCATAAAGAAAATATTATAAATTTTGTTATCCATTCCAATATTGGAATTTTGTAAATTTTTAAACTCAATGACCCTATGAAAAAATGAGAAGAGACTAGAGAATGAAACCAAAATAATTTGGTTTAGTCATTCAAAGGGGTCCTTATATTTTGATACTGATGTACTAAACACAAAAGAACAACAGTACCTTTACATCTTCCTTAAAAATGGAAATTAGTATATTCCTGAAAAATATTTTAATTTTCAATATTTTTTTATGCAGAAATCTATTCCTTTTATATCTTTTCTGCAAGAATGGATGATTACACAGAGTATTCTATTTCAAATGTAACAGAGACATGGATGTAGATTTAATTCTCATATTGAATATGGAGCAGAAGCATAGTAAACTTCCTGTTACATTGACTTCTTAACAAAATTACATAATAATCATATGGTGTCCTTATAGTTAGTGCCTTCTGTGAAAAATACTCCCTAATAACTTTTGTTCCTAAGAAGACTATAAGTTCCTAAGGATTCCTTAGGAGTTTGGCTCCCCTTATTTGGGATTTTTTTGCTGTACAGACTTTAGCAGACAGTGTTTCTTATTGAAA
Source organism: Cardinalis cardinalis (assembly GCA_014549065.1). NCBI lineage: Eukaryota > Metazoa > Chordata > Aves > Passeriformes > Cardinalidae > Cardinalis > Cardinalis cardinalis. Next base: position 1,489,284 of record JACDOX010000158.1, read on the forward strand.
AGGAAATCCTTGGTTTATTGAGCTACTTTGTAGAGGATAAACCTGTATTTCTGTATTCTCTTTTTAGTCTCGCCTGTATGGGATCATAAAACATTGATTCATCCTGGTTTAAATGCACGTTTAGAAGAGTGTGAAACATTATTGTGAAAGGTGATAATTCCATATTTCTCTTTCTCTTTCTGAATCTTTCAAGTGATTGGACGCTGTGTGATGGTAAATGGAGGGTCCTTACAATAACATCTTCAGTTGGTTCAGAGGAGAGTCTCAATCTCTCATTTGGCCAGATGTTTCCAATTCAAATCGCCTCCAATTTTATGTGGCCACTCCAGCACATACAGGATCCATTGTTATCAATTATTTCATATTATGTAGAAGGCATCTGTCAACTCATGCATCCACAGGAAAAGCTTCTACCAATTATTTAAAATGGCTTATATAATTTAGTTGATTCTGCAGAAAGAGCTAATAGCTGTGATAGCTTAATTCCCTTGTGTTTTTTTGTCAAGACTCTTTAATTATAAAAACGGTGCTGATCATTTGGTTACAGGCAGCAAGGAGAGATGTACAAACTGTCTAAAATGTTATTGCTGGAGGTATCCTTGTTAAAGGCAAGGATAACTCAGGTCCTTGTTAGTAGATCCCTCAGGGTGTATTATTAAGAGTGAAATGACACCAATGATTGATTGATGTTTGCAAACAAATATCTCCTCTCTCTCTCTCTCTCACTCCCTCTCTCTCTGTCTATCTATCTTATTTTAGAGCAATCTGGTTGCAATGAGAAAGCAAGTATGTAGCCATTTTGGTTATTATTATCATTATGTATAGCAATATACCCATATGAAAGCTTAAAAATATCCCTTTAAAAAATGTCCAAGTAAAAGAAAGAGAAGGAGTAAGAGAGGAAAGGTGTCACTACCTGAGGACCTCCTGACAAGACTTAGTTGTTGCAATTTCAGCGTCTATTGGTCAAAGTGATGGTCGCGGTTTTGTCCTGTCAGTGTGGGTGATTTTGAAACACAATGGCCGGTGGCTTAAAATGTGCTCAGGCTTAGTCAGAATGCTCAGGTACCTCCCCTGGTCAGAGGAGCTTTGTGCTACTTTTTGATCACCTCAAACTGCTGGTGGAAGGCCCCAGAAATGAGTCTGAGTGCCCTTCAGGGGGGTCTTTGATAGTTTATGACACATTCTAAGGCCTGGCAGCTGCCTCAGATGGGGGTAAAGCCCCATCTGACCTTCCCCAGGGGTAGGAAGGGAGTTTTACCGCAGAGTGAGTTGTGTAAGGGAGGGCAATTGGCATGATAAGAGGCACCATCTCACCTTGCAAGGTTAAAGCCTCTCCCTCAGGCATGGGGTGCAAACCTGGCCTCAGCAGATTAGTCTTTGGGCTGTGGCCACCCCTGCCCAACCCAGACAGAGATGACTTTCCACATAGCTGCTGAGAATGCCTTTCTTTTCCCTCCAGGCTTGTTTACTTCTCCTTAGACCTGAGATAATTGGGCAATAATTTACCACCTTTATCTTATCTCAAGTTTCTGGCAGGTGGCTTAATTCACAGTCCAGTAGCTCACAGTCTGGTTCCCATCAGAAGGTACTTTTGGGGATGAGTGGGCTTTGGTGGGTGCAGATGAGCAGTCACTTCTTTTTGCAGTTTTCTACAATCAACAAAAATACTTTGGTGATTTTGACAACGTTTAAACCATGAACCATAACATTTCAGTTTCTCACAGTCCTGCACAAAATTATAAAATGCTTTGTTATGAAATGATAAGGATGATTAGGGTTTCAGTCAACCACTTGGTCTCTTGCCAGTCTGTTGCCAGAAGCCAGCCCTTTGCTTTATGCAGAAATTAACAGAGTAATTGACGACTGACTGCAACAGGTATCCACACAACACAGTTCTAATACCCAGCTTTTCATATTGTATGACCAGAAGAGGTTGCATAGAGGTGAGAAATGTTTTTAGTGTTCTTAATGAGGGAAAAGCTGAGTTCAGTCATTTTAGGTGGAATAGAAAATTTTAACCAGGCAAGTTCCACCTATTTTCGTGTTATTTATTTTATATTTCAGATAGGGTTTTTTATTGTAGTTGGAAGTAGGAAACAGAGTTAGTGGGTATGGGACAACTTAACTATTTCAAGTTTAAACCAGCCATTTCTAAACTCTTACTTTGGTACCTTTTATTTTCAATAGGTGAAAATGTGGAGACTGGAAAAGAGGAGTAAAGGAGAAGATGCATGGTGACTATTTCTATTGAAATATTTTGCCTACATTATTCAAAAGGTGTACAAAACACTGAGGTAGAAATACAAATCTATAATTATATTCTCTCTTTGCTTAGTGTTCTGAAAGAAAGAGTGACGTTTTGGAGGAGGACAAATAAAGCATGACTTGACATTGATTAATAGTCACAAAACATAACCGAGAATGGGACAGTGGTTAACCTGATTAAGTATGAAAACATGCATTTAAACACCATCATAAACTAGAGTATCTGTACTATTTTTTTAGGAGAGGTTTACTTTTAAACAATCAGTATTTATTGTTCTAGCTATGTACATAATATTTTAGTATGTTTTTCCCCCGTAAAAAATGAAATGTCTTGTTTTTTACTGCTCTTCACACCCCAATAATTTAGCTGGCTTTTAATGGATAGTGTTACTTGGATGTTTGAGGCAAGTGCCAATTGACCTGTCACTCCTCTTTCAATTTCCAGATGAAAATAGGAACATGGTACAAAATAAATGTATGGCACGAAGAATAGCAGGTAGGTTATTACAGAAAGTTGGAAACTATAGTGATGAGCTCACGTGGAGAGCCAAGAGTAACATTTCACTTCCTGTGGCAGAGGTAATATCCTTCATTTAGTATTGAAGAGTAGCTATCAACAATACCTGAAGCTGCTGTGAAAACAAAATCAGTGGCTGTGCAAACAAGCTTAACCTTTGACATGATCTCTAGTGAGGGTGTGAGTTCCTCACAGATGGGAAAACAAGGATCTAACATGAAGAATTTTATGACCTCCATCTAGAACAGGCCAAAAGGCTCTTGCTTGGTACAGATTTCACCTCAACTCTGCCTTTCATGGGGATCTGCTGGCTTCCAGAAGGCACGGAAAATTATACCATGAGTGAAGTGAAATGGAGAACAGCACAACACAGAGAGCGCTCTTCTAAAATGGTTCTGCTTGACTCTAACTTAGTGTACCATTTTCTCTTTTTTGCTGTCACTAAAATGAAGCCTGCACTTCAGCAAATTTATACAGTACCCTGTGAGAGCTCTACACAGCTGCTTACTGACCATCAAGAAAAGCAGGTATTCACCAGCCCAAATGCTAGAAAGTGAGGAGTGCAGTTCACAAAAACAATTACATCAATAGCACTTCTTGTCCCTTTTGTTCTCCAAAGAAGTGTGGAAGCTGGGGTTGGTGAAGAGACACCCTCTGCATCTAAGAGAGAGAGAGACACTGTTGCCATGGTGTGGAACTGCTTTTTCACAAATGTTTCAGTAAGGTCATGCCCTGCTTGATTAATTCCAAGAGTTCACATTCATCTACTGCCACACAGCCAGCTTACAGCAGATGTTCACAGAAGCCATTTCATGCTGACTTATAACCCTTCCATTTTTTTCTGTGGCTAATGTATCAGGATGGTTGTATTCTGAACACAGAAGAAACCAGTGCAAATGCTGAAAAGCAGCCTCCATTGTGCCTTCAACTGTCTTTGCATCACAGCAGCCTCGGTCAGCAACTAGCTGGTAGCAGATTTTGCTCTTCCTGAACAGCCATATACCTTCCCTAGTACAAATGTATCAGTGCGTGGACTTACTGCATTTTTTTGCCTTGTAATTTTATATGGTTGAAAGCAGCATGCTCTCAAACACAGGAATGGCACCATTTCTGAGGAAGTTAGGTATACACAGTCCAGAGACAGGACAGTGAAGAAAAGTAATTTATTTTATATCCTCTGTCCTCCTCACCTCTCTGTCTCTTACACAGGGATCAGGTTGCCAATAATAAGGGCTAAGGGAAGGACCAGTAGGATTTGGGTTTATTATATGTTTTGGTACACCCTAACCTGTGATGTAATGAGTGGAAAGAATAGTTGCAGAACAAGAATTTCTGTGGTAGTGTAAGAGAGTAGAGCAGAGATGGTTGCAACTGGCAAACTAAAAATAAAAAGTGATTATGTTTTTCATAAATGTTTGAAACCATATGCATCTGCCTCATTTATGCAGGTTATTGCCATTATAAAAAGATTTATTTGCCTATTTCTTATCCATATTATTCAGCTAAATTCAAGGGCAAAATCCTGTGATATGAGTCTGCCCAAATTCAACTCAACAAATGTTCACGCAGCTCCTACTGAGGTGATGAAATAATTTTAGTGTGCCTGTGTCTGGTAATCACAGCATGTTGATGGTACTCTAAGGTATTATGTCTTGGCTTAAATATTGTGCAAAATAATGTCAGATGGAAAGATAAAATTACCACTTCAGCTCATGTTTATGAAGATAGCATCCTCAAATTCCTTTTGTCATTAAGATTTTTCTACTGCAAAACTAGATTTCTGAAAGTCAAGCTATTTTAATTACAGATAATTTCATCCCTCATTTGAATTCTCTCCTCTCCTCTCCTCTCCTCTCCTCTCCTCTCCTCTCCTCTCCTCTCCTCTCCTCTCCTTTGGATGAAGAGGAATGGTCAGTGGTATGGGTGAGTCTGAAATAACACTGACTAAACACCTCTGAGAAAGACAGAAGTTTAAATAATAAAACAAAATTATTTTTTTATGAACTTGACAGGTTGACTGAAGGTTGTTGGGGAGGATGAAACAAGAAAGCCTTATAAATATGGTTGCCTGGCAAAAGATTTTGAGAATATGGAAACTATAAGCGAGATTGAAATAAAAGCAACCTTTGAGATCCCTTAGTTACTGAACAACGGGAAAACAATGGCATGGCCAGCTGAAGGTGGTTTTGATGAAACAATACCCTCTGCTTGCAGGCAAGTCCAAGGGTCAGAGCAGACCCTGCCAGCTTGGCAGAAGGGGTCTAAAGAGTAGGTTTTAGGGTTTAAAATGTAACACAGTATGGTAATGTAGTGATTCTTATTGGTTGTATGGAAATGCTATAGGATTTGTATGTTGTATTAGATTGGTTAGTGAGAATCAGAATATTCAACACAGAAGATGATTTATTGTGCTGTAACRAGAACTTCGGGCATCTTTTTCACTTCACTGCACTTCTCTTCCCCTTACTTTCCATACTCTTAGTCTTGCCTCTTAGCTCTTGCCTTCTACTCTCTCATGCTCTACCCCTCTCTTCTCTCAGGCCTGCTCTGAGCTGCGGCTGGCAGCTCCCAGCAGGGCCCTGCACCCCCGCCCTTTGCAATAAACTGCAAGTTCCACAACCTGGCTCCAGAGATCTCTCATCTCCGTCAGTCCTGACCGTGCTGCGGAACCCCTCGCTCCTACAAAGTATCTGTCCCAAACCTGCAACTGTGGATTACTAAAACAGCCTTGTCACAGTCCTTTCTCCTCCCCAGGTTGAATGGCAGACCAGTAGTCTTTTTTTTAATGTCATTTCTTCACAGCCCATTATGCTGTTTTGTAAGAATTAATTCAGACAGAGGCTCTGTGTATTTTCTAGGATGAAGCTCACAGTGCTCTCCAGGGGAAATAAATGCCCCAAACTTACCCTATCTACAATGAAAGCTTAGTCTCTTGCTCTGTGTTCACCACTAGAAGTTTTATCACCTTCAGGAACATAACTCTTGAGACAGGTCATGGGTGTCTGTTAACCTCCAGGTCACAAACTCCTGAAATAAATAATCATTCTTTCAAAAATATTTCTGAAATCTAGTGAAAGTTGAAGCAAGAGAATTGGCCCATCACACACTGGGCTTGTTTTTGTCAGCAGATACTCTTAATCACTTATCAATTACTTACATAAATTGAAGGAAAAGATGACAGACTACTTTCAAGGCTGCCTTGTGGGGGCTCTGTAAAACTAACAGTAGTGCATGTCTGTGGGTTTTGAATTTTTTTTTCCCTTTTTTTACCACTTCTGAGCAGGGTTTACTTCAGCTGTCAAAAGCCAACAGCTTATAATTATGGTGCATATAATTACAAGGAAAAAGCAATCTCATTGAAAAAAAAAAAGCAGAGAAAAGTTGGAAAATTAGGGGTGCGAAAGGATTTTTGACTTAAAACTAGGTTTCAATACTATGTTGTAGTATTTTCCTAGCTGTTCTTGTATGCTTTCAGTTATTTTAAGGTTGAAGAGCATATCTTCTTCCCTGTGCTTCCATTTTTATTCACATTTTCCCTGTGTACAGTTTTATCATACCTGCTATTTGTCATATAAACACAGTGTGAAGTGATGTGGTGAACTGTTAAAACGTAGAGCAAAGGGTTGATCAGCATACAATCCTTTAAGTGTTCTCCTTAACTTGCATAACTATGTTTAATTATTTAATTTAGAATGTATGCACCATTTTGATGTGCTATGGTGACAAGTGTCAAGAGAAATTCTCTGCAGGAAAAGGGCTTTGAGAGTCTCTGAGATCCCACAGGGAAATCAATGGCATTTTAATCTGAATTAGACATAGTTCCTGCAGAGAGGAATCTGAGCAATCCTCCAGAAAACTGCTGATTCTTTTAGTAAATAAGACATTTTTCTGCTTTGCTATCATAGCTCTGTAAAGATTTTCTGATGGAAATTTGCAAATGAATTGTTTGATATAGAAGATATACACATATATTTTTAGTTTAAATTCTGTATCAGGTTAAATACAAGCAATAGTAAGATTAATCTTTTTTTTATATCTGGTCTTTTGAAGATTAAAACCAATCCATGCATAATCCCTTGCTGCTAGCCAGAATGCATTTTTTAAATGTTCCTTTAATTATCTAAACACTAGGACTTGCACATTGTATAACATCATATGATCTTATCTAAAGTATTATTAATAGATTACTCTGTTAGAAAATGCAGGAAAATCCCTCTTTGTAATTTTCCTGTGTACTTTGCTCTCTCTCTCCTCTATACATTTGCAAATTTTACTTGCTTGTTCATAGAAATAATACAAACCCAGAATGGTTTGCATGTTCAGAGAGGATCTCAACACCACTATTGAATAAGTTTTCACAAACAGCTTATTGGGACTTTCAGAATCTTTCTCATTTTAAAAGCTTAAAGGTTTTTTGTTGGGTTTTTTTGTTGTGTTTTTGTTTGTTTGTTTGTTTGTTTTGGTTGGGATTTTTTTGGCATTGGGAAGACCATCTTGTGGAAATTGAAAGGTTTTTAGGACAGTACAACCTTTTCTGACAAACTTTCCAGTTTCACTTTCATTTGCTCAACTCTTTAAACTATCTGCTACGAGTCAAGTTTTTGTGTCAGAAAGATTGTCAGATAGCCAGGGATCCAGATGCCCATGTTCCCAAGCTCTGGGCAGCTCTATCATGTGTGCACAAAGTATTGTTTTTCCAGTGACTGTGATTCTGTGATAAACGTACCCTGCATTTCAATCAGAACTGGTATTTTTGACACTCCCTCCTGAAATCTGGGATTGCTGTGCTCTTGCTGGGTTTCTTTTCTATGCATTATCACTACTCATTGGTCAGAATTCGTTTTAATAATATATTATGTGGCAGAAATCTCAATTTTCTGTCAGATTACTTTTGAATTTGGTGCTTTAATTTAGTTGTTCCTCATCTCTGAGTGTTGTCCATTCACCATCTTCATGTCCAGAGGAGAGGATCCTGAAAAATACAGGTGTGTCAGCCTGACCTTGGTGCCTGGCAGGGTTATGGAAGAGATCATCTTGAGTGAGATAAGACAGCACATATTGGATGGCCAAGGTATCAGGCAGTGCCAGCATGGACTGAGGAAGGGCTGATCCTACCTGACCAAACTGATCTCCTCCTCTGACCAGGTGATCTGCCCAGTGGATGCAGGGAAGGCTGTGGATGTTGTCTACCTGGATTTCACCAAGCCTTTGACACTGTCTGCCACAGCACACTCCTGGAAAAGCTAGCAGCCCACGGCTTGGACAGGAGCACTCTGTGCTGGGTTCAGAACTGGCTGGGTGGCCGGGGCCAGAGAGTGGAGGGGAACGGTGCTGCATCCAGCTGGGGCCAGTCAGCAGTGGTGTCCTCAGGGGTCTGTGCTGGGCCCAGCTTTCCTCAAATATGCTTACCAATGACCTGGATGAAGGGATTGAATGTACCCTCAGTAAATTCACAGACAACACCAGGTAGGATGGGAGCATTGATCTGCTGGAGGGCAGGAAGGCTCTGCAAAGGGATCTCAACAGGCTGGATTAACCAGATCCTGCACTTCAGCCACAACTCCAGGCAGCACTACAGGCTGGCAAAAAAGTGGCTGGAATACTGTCTGGAGGAAAAGGACCTGGAGAAGCTGGTCAACTGCAGCTGAACACAAGTCAGCACATGCCCAGACAGCCAAGAAGGCCAATGGGATCCTGCCTGTAAAAAGAATAATGTGGCCAGCAGGAGTAGGGCACTTGTACTTGGCACGGGTGAGGCCGCACTTCAAATACTGTGTTCAGTTCTGAAGCCCTCACTGCAAGAAAGACATTGAGGTGCTGGAACATGTCCAAAGAAGGGCAATGAAGCCGGCAAAGGTCTAGATTGTAAGTCCTGTGAAAAGCAGCTGATGGAGCTGAGGGTGTTTAGCCTGAAGTAAAGGGGCTCAGGGAGGACCTCATCACTCTGTACAAAGTGCCTGAAAGGAGGGTGGAGCCAGGCGAGTGTTGGTCTCTTCTCGCAGGCAACTGACAACAGGACAAGAGGACACGGCCTCTAGCTCTGTCAGGGGACATTCAGGTTGGACATTCAGGGGACATTCAGAAAGAATGTCTTCATGGAAAGGGTTGTTAAACATTGGAATGGACAGCCCAGGGAGGTGGTGGAGTCACCCTGGAGGTGTTTAAGGAACAGCTTGGTACAGCACTCAGTGCTATGGTTTAATTGACAGTGTGGTGTTTGGACAAAGGTTGGACCTAAATTACCCATGATTCTGTAACCTATCTGATGTAACTTGAAGCTAACTTACTGTTTCTGGCATCTTGGCATCATAATTTCTTTTGACATATAATTTACAGTTCAGATTTATCCCAAGATTTGACTGAGAAAAGAATTTAGCAATTCCTTTTGTACTATCTCTGAGATGAAGAAAACAACAGAGGGGTTTTTTCCACAGGAAGGACCCCAATCTTCAAAAATCCTTCATCTATGCCACTATGTTATGATGGTATTATTAAAGATCTGTGTGATCTGATTAAGACTTTAGTGGATTTTCCTTGACATAAGCTGCTGTTTTTAGGAGAAATGAGTAATCATTCTTCTTGACCGAGTCAAATTTTCATTTACTTTGCCTTAAAATTTTCATTTACTTTGCCAAATGTTCATTTACTTTGCTTTCTTTACTTTGCCTTAACCCCCTATTCCTAAAATAGTTTCAAGAAGGTGTTATTTTTATTTCAATATATTGATTGCAAAAGGGCTAAATGCAAAAGTATTAGCATATAAAAAGAGGTTTATATGCTGTCCCTTTACCATTATTATTTTAATATAAAAGAATTTTTATATAGTTTTCTCAAATGCAGGCGTTCACATATCATTCCAATCCATTTCATTTAAATGAATTAATTCAATTTACATCAATTATCAAGTATCAATTTATCCAACACTTGTGCAATTAAATCCAAATGAAGGTGCTCTTCTAAATGCTAATATAAATTACTGTGGTTGTGTAGCTTGTTTTCTTTATGTTTTTCTAAATGGAAGATACTAGGTTGTGTTTGAGAACACACAGAGAACATAAAAAGTGAAGAATTTCAATAGAAGAAAATGCAAGGACAACTGTGTAAATGCTTAGAATTCCTTTTATAAATATAATGATGATAAACTTTATAACACTTCAGAAGAGCAGTATTTTAATTTAGAGCAAACTTATTTGACTAAAAAAAAATGTATTTTTGCTTTTATCTACATATGTAATCCAGGAAAGTCCTAACATGCAAATGGATAAAACTGACTTTTGGACAAAATTCATCAGCCTGCCAATTCTTTCAATAAACCAATATAATACCAAAGGACAGGGCAAATTTTGACTGTTTATTCTATCAACTAATATTTTTTTTTCCCAATTTCAGTTTCTTGATAGGCTTTAAAAAATTATTATTATCCTTAGCAGAAGAAGGGGGAGTTTAGGAAACCTATTTGAAGAGATTGACAAAATAAGTGCTCTCTGAGAATGTCCTTGACCCATTCTGAAAATTTTTCATTTTCTGTTTAAGGGCAATAAGAAAGGTTTTTTGGACTGCTGGCAGGGAAAATATGTGGCTATATGCAATTTTTTCTTCTTGGACATCCTCATTCTTTATTAAATAATCAAACTTCTGCCATTCTAGCATCATTAACAGCCCATTTTTTGTGCCAATGTCATTTGTCAGAGGCTGGGCTTCCTAACAAATGTCACTTTCTCCCACGATGGAAGAACATGGGTGTAAAAAAATACAAGTGTGACTTTTTGGAGCATTACAGTCAGAGGTAAATGCTTACATGCTGTACTCAGGAAATGATGTGTCAACAATATAGTGTGATTAACCTATTTGGACAAACCAGGAATTGGAGTTCATATAGTTCAATACATGGTCTACTGTTGGATTGACAGCACTGCGTGGAGATGCTGTCTGTACTATTTGATGAGCACTGTTATAAACAAAATCTTAATCCCAAAGAACATGCAATGTAATGTGAAACAAAGAGACCATAAGCTACCACTGCGAACAGCACACATGAAGGAGAAAATGTGGCAAGAGAAAATCTGAATAGTTCTGTATAGTTTTGATACAGTCTGAATGAGTTTATTTTCTTTAAAAAAATAAAAAAAATTTAATCTCTTTTGGACTGAGCTCCCCTAGTAAGATTAGCAACTGATTCCTTGCAGACCATGAAACTATGATGTATATTTGCAGAATGTGATCTGGAATGGTTTGCCACAGGAACTAATACCAGGCAAGAGAAAAGGAGACTATTATGTACTGAAGCATAGAGATGTTATCCCACTGAATACTCAGGAGCTTGCCACCATGGACCTCAAGGGAAAAGCAAAAAAAATTGATTAAACAGAAAGATTATAGTTGTGAAGGGCATTGAAGGCGCAAATAAGACATTTGCAAATGGTGCTATGGAAAATGAAGAGATAATAAAGACATTCAGAAAGGAATAATATAGAGTGACAAGCAAAAAGGATGTTCTTAGGTGATGCATTTTGAAGGGATTGAAAAGTTCCAACTTGCATAATGACATGTTAGAGATGAGCACTTTGAAGGTCAAAGCGACATTTTTATCTGTGAACCTTCTGATGTCCATGAATTATCCTCAAACCAACAAATTCACCAGGGTTAAAATAAATTTCCTCAAGGTCAGCACACTCTGCAAAGAGAATAACATACAGACTTCTTTGACTAATATGATCCCAAATTAGCACATTATGCAATCTATAAGAGACTGCATACTTAATGCACTGGAGGGAAAAACAGATTTTGTTTTTACATGATTAAATAAAGTCAAAATAAAACTGCTTTAGAGGAGTAAATAAATGATTCATTACTTTGTGTCTGTTATTTGTCAAAAGGCCAGGGAGATAATGACTTTGGATCTTCCTGCAAGGACCATCAATGTTTTTGGCAGCTATCATGTTCAGAGCTCGGCTTTGTTTCAATGGATACATGTGATGGCTGTATTTGTGTGTAGTGCAGCCCTGTAGGAGTAAATCTAAAGCACAGAACAGCAGCTGAAGAGGATTCAGTGCCCATAGAACAAGTATACCAGGAGAATTTATTTCAGGCTCGCTGCTGCCTGGTCCAGTGTTTCCATCAGCAACTTAAAGAGATTCGGTGTGTTCCTGAACCACCATTTCTGTTTTAGCCATGCCTGAAAGTAACCCAGTTCATGTCCTTTATAACAGCTAGATGATGTGAACCAGAACACTGAGTGATCCAGAGATCTGAGTCAAAAACATACTCAAGGTTTATACCAAAGAAAGGCAGACACATGTACAGAGATTCATTGAGGTGGATCTGGCCCTCGCATCCTGATTGAAGCTGTATTCCTTTTCCTATAGCTCCTACAACATGCAAAATCTGGATAGCATCATAGGCCTTCTATCAAAAGGTCTCTAGGCACAAGCTGTAAGCAGATCATCTTGTTCCTTTAGAATATGTTGTTATTATTAATGCTAATTTCACCATTCCTGCACATGCTTGATGAAATTATTAAGAGAACCTTATAGACACTAGCCAGGAAACACTAATTTTGGAAATAATTTAGATTCTCTGGAGAAAAGCAGAAATATGATAGAGAGCATTATACTACCAGAACTTAAAATCTGAGTGAAAAATGTTAAGGGACAAATATTTCTTTTAAAATGCATGAATGGTAAGTGAAAGGAATAGTAAGAACAAAATTTCAATTTTATGTAAGTATAAAAATGAAAATACAATTGTGATACCTGTATAAATACAAATTAAATCAAGTGATAAGTGATGAACAGTAGTTTCATCCAGATGGTCCCTATCACTGGGTAGTAAGGAGACACAGAATAGAAGACAGGACTAGAAGAAAAATATTCTCTAAAAGCAATGACAGGATGGGGTTACATGCTTATATTAACTGGATTTTTAATTCATGAGTTAAAGGACAATCATTTAGGAAAGTCTCCGTTCTTCATTCCCGAGTAGGACAAGGCTGTAGAAGCATCCCTCAGTAGGGTCTTCTTTCTGTCCTTCAGGCTCTCTCCATGTTCAAAGTCCCTCTGGATACTACAGTGCTGTTCAGATAGAAGTTCACATGACATTTTTCATTTTGACAGGCTTTGGGAGAACTGAATTAAAATTCGGGGTAGAAAAACTCTTTGAAATGTGTGTAATTTGCTCAGTATCAGTGGAACTCTTGCATCCTGCTGATAGAATCTGGATCTAGAGTTATCAGACTGCGTGGCCCATTACGTCCTTTTTCTGCTCTGCTTCTTTCCCTCATAGAATTAAAAATCTTTTCATGTTAAGGAACCAAAGCTATCCACAAAGACCTGGACAAGCTCAAGAAGGTGATATGTGAGAGCCTCATGAAGTTCACCAAATCCAAAAGCAAGATGCTGCACCTGGGTTGGGGCAAACTCAGACATGTCTACAGACTGGGAAAAGCCCTCACTGAGAGTGGTCCTGCAGAGAAGGACTTGGGGCTTCTTCTGGATGAAAAGCTGGACCTGACTTCTTACAAAGGAGGAGAGTGGAGTTTTATTATTGAATATTCAATACAATCCATATCACTGCATGGGGCAGGGGGGAGGTGTGGTTTTCTCAGGAAAGGCAGTAGGGCAGGAAGCAGAAGAGTGTGAGTATCTTTTGGCCTGGGCTGGAGAAAGGGCAGAGGACAGGGCTGGGGTCCCTGCTTTGAAGAGATGTTGTAGTGCCCACACCACCGATGATGCCACCATCCTCTACCACAGTGAGCCAACATACCAGCAGCACAATTCATGACTCAGATGAAATAGGTTTCCAGGCTTTCGCTTTGCCGTTGCTCCCCATGGTTTGCCAGACCTGGAGAAGGTGTTAAACCCTGTAAACTATTTGTCACATTGTTTCTTTTCTTGTTCTCTCTCAGCCGATGTCCAGCATCAGGGCCCTCGGCAGTCCTAGTTTTGCTACAGGGGGGCCCAGGTGGTATCTTGCCTTTGTTGTTAAGCCATTTCTCCCTCTTGTATAATTTTCTTTTTATTTCTGTGTTTATTGCTATTTTCTGTAGTAAATTGTCACTCTAATTTATAATTGCTCTGAGATTTTTGGGGTTTCTCCTCCACTATTGAAAAGGGGGTAGTTAAACCAGTTTTAAGCTCCCCACTGAGTTTTAACAACCATCGCATGAGCCAACCGTATGTTCTTACAGCCCAGAATGAAAACTGCATGCTGGATTGCACCAAAAGTATGACCAGACTGTCAAGAGAGATGATTCTGGCAATCTACTCTGACCTTTGAGTCCTCACCTCGACTGCTGCATCCAGCTCTGGGGTCCTAAGCACAAGAAAGATGCAGACCTCTTGGGACAGGTCCAGAACACGGCCATGAGGATGATCAGAGGCTGGATCATCTCTGGTCTCCCAGAGGCTGGGAGAGCTGGGGTTGTAAAACCTGGAGAAGGGAAGGCTTTGAGGGAGACCTTAAGTAGCCTTCTGGTACCTAAACATGGCTTAGAAGAGGGAGAGTGACCCCTTTACAAAGATTGATAGTGATATAACAAGGAGGAAGAGTTTTAAACTAAAGGCTTAGAGGTTTACATTAGATGTCAGCAAGAAATTCTTTACTCAGAGTGTGATGAGACATTGGAACAGGTTGTCACAGGAAGCTGTGGATGTCCCATCACTGAAAGTGTCTAAGGTCAGGTTGATTGAGGCCCTAAGCAACTTGGACTAATCGAAGGTATCCCTGTCCAGGGTAGAAATATTGGACTAGTTTATCTTTAAGGTTCTTTCCAATGCAAGCTATTCTTTGATCCTTTGATGATTCATGAATTTTCTTTAGTCTGACTTAAAATTTGTGTACATTCCAGTTCTGAGATTATGGTACTTTTCCTTTATATTTTCATATACATTTTCATTAAAAATATTATGATAGTTTATTTTAATGATATTATGAAGCGAGGTTAATTGTTGCTTTTCTTTCCCTGACATCATTTAGTTTTCTCTTGGTGCAATATCACGTTATCCCTTCACTGCACAGTCTGTAATAAACACTGAAAATCCAAATAAAACAGGATAGGGTATCAAAAAGAAAGAAGTAGATTTCACTTTAATCTTCCACTTGTACTCCTGTTCTCTCCACCTTCCATTTTATCGTCTCCTTGTTATTCAGCTATTCTGTCTCTGTTTTTCTCTCAGCCCTGTTAATAATCGTCTGCTCATCTCTCTCTCCTTTACACAGCACTGCTTTTTATTTCCATGGTATTGCTTGATCCCAGTGTAGTAATAAAGCTCATCTAGGCTGATGAATTAAAGCATTAGTATATCTGACTGATGTTTACTCTCAAATAAAGTCATTTCTCCCATGCCCTTACCACCACACCCTCTGCTTTTCCACTTAAATGAGGCTTAGCTTGGTATGGTTCTGCCCTTTCTCTGCAAATGTAAACTGGTAGTTTAAAGATATTCACAGCCTCAGAGTTTTAAAATTTTAATTTAGCTTTTATTAGGTGCTGGGCAGCATAGTGCCAGACTGTGTACACAGTTAAACAACAAGAGCTCTCTCAGGGGAGTATATTGTCACAAGCTTCGGCATCTATATGCAAATTAAACTTTGCGTATTTGCTATCTGTTACAACAGAAATTTTCCACACAGGCAAACCATTTCTTTACTCTATCTATCTAAAACAACAACAAGCCCTAAAGAAAATACTCTGATCTCACCGGATGCAAAAACTAGAGAAATTATATTGGGTTTAGGGATATTTTTAAGAAGCAGCCTATCCTAAAGTGAGGTTGTATTACAGTTGCATAATATTGCTGGAAAAAGAAAGGAGAATGATGAAGTCTTGCATCAGCATTGAAAGGAAATTATATAAAAAGACTGTTGCTACTTATCGTGGGAAGAATGAATCCTATACAAAGAACGTTTCCATAAAATTTCTTAGGACTCTAAAATGCATCAGGTATCCTCCTCTAAAGGCAGTCCTAAACAGTTTTTCTGTAGATCTTGTGGATTCCTGGAACTGAATCCCAGCAAAGGTCACCCATGCTAAACAATGCTTACTTGACTGTTTTCCCTTGGAGGCTGAGCAGATAAGCTGTATTGTAGAGCTTTGGGGGATGTGCCCTCCCCAGTTGCTTTAGAAAAGGTAAGTTCAGTTCCAAATAAATAATAAAAAGGTAAGTTCAGTTTCAAATAAATATCATTTGACTTCCATGCTACAGATGAACTGTTGAAATTGACATCTCAGACCTCTGTGAGAGCTATCCACTGTGTGGGAACACTGCAATATGGAATAGGCATTGGTCTGTCCCACACCATATTTAGAGCTAGTTGTTAGTAGAAGCGGTTTTTTATTTTCTTTGTGTTTCCCTGTTTTGACAATGTTTCTAGTTTTGGTTGTTCTTTTTCTCTAGCTCTGTCCAATTTATTCAACAGAATAGTCACACCTTGTTGTAAAATGTAATCACCTTTTTCACATGGGGCAATGATGCAGAAAAATAATTTTAATGATAAATAGATCCCAATTATGAAAAATGGCTCACCAGCAGTTTAAGAAGAAAGTGGTTTCAGTGCTTAAATTCATAGAGGAACAGTGCCTTTAAATACTTGGTTCCTGAGAACCACACCAATGTTTATTTAAAGTCTTGAGCAATGTCTTAGCATTTTCTCTTAAAGTGGAAAAAAGCCAATGTCTGTCTTACCCATCTTCTGCTTCTGCCCATGTCCCTGCAGATATTGTATCCAGTTGTGTGTTTCACAGCTTGCTGTGGGCAGGGTATCACCCTGCAATTGGCTCAGAGAAAGGGGGGAGATAGAGGCCGAAGAAAAAGTATGCAAACATGAAATTTCACAACTTGAAGATTTTGAGACATAAGGAGGTTGTGTGTGGGGTGGGCCAAGAAGTGGATGCAAAGATGCCCACTTTGCTGACCAAGAGCTGTACACTCAGATTCTCTGATGTGGGAGGATGTTGGGCTAGTAATCACAAGCATATGGATACTGATAGTTCCAGCTTGCTTTTAGGACTTCTACTATCCTTGGCTACAAAATGATCCTGCAAGATGCATGTTAGACATATGGCAGGGAGGTGTGCTTCTGGACCATGCTGCAGGATTGAGCCAGCCAGTACATGTATTGAATGTATTTGGGTTAGAATGTGGGCTTAGACATTCATTCAAAACAAAATACAGACCTGCCATGTGTTGTGTTGGCTTCTAAAAAGAAATGTCCTACTTTGACAGAGAAATGTTTTGGTTGAAATATGTCTATAAATAATCCTGTTGAAATAAAATGAAACTCTGAACTGCCCTGACTCTGGCTCCAGGCAACCAAAATTGTATCCAAAATTTTCCAGTGTTTGAGGGTTGTACAGTGCATGAACTTGAGTTTATCCATCATCAATGAAAAAAATTGCATAGCCATAATGCTTAGCTCCAGATAAAGTCTGAAGGTGAATGTTGCAGCTATTTTCCTGGAAAACTTTTGTTCTGCGTGGTGTGTGATTGACGCTGAGCGTTATTTCTAAATGAGCCTGTCCTTTTGAACGGATTTGTGCATTCTAACTGATCGTTGTCCACAAACAGTATCAGAATGTAGCTAATTATATGATATTTTATACTTCAAGACAGTTTTTGGTAACTTCATGAAACCACTACTGGCCTGCTGGGAACAGTCTGCTCTACTCTATACATGACATCCACTTAGAAACTTCCCCATTCATTGGGCAGTTTTTTCCTTGAAAACCTTTGAGGGATCCATTTTCCCAAGCATCTATGATCACATTATTGAGTATAAGACTTAAAAATCTCTTGTACATATTAATTTAACCAGTTTAGTTAAGGAATAGTGCCACTGAATTCTGTGCAAATCATGTTGCTTCCCTGTGTGAGTGTCCACTCTTATCCTGCTGTCCATTTTTGCTGCCCAAATTGAAAGCCCTTTTAAATTGGCCATGGCGTGATGACTTAGGATGTATGTGCACTTCATACTTTACAGTTTGTACTTGTGGAATATACATACACTGTGTCATACATAAAACCCTCACTGTAGTGCATCTTGGGACGAGAAGGTGAAGTGACATTCACAGTTTTAACTGTGAACAGATTGTTGGCTAAGGAGTGTTAGAACTTGGAACATTTTCATCTGCACTTACACAGGGAGGAAAAAGGAGCAACGGTGTTTTGGGTGCAGAACAAGGAATTGGTCTGAAAATGCAGCCTTCTGCCAAGGACGGGCACAAGACCAGTCCAGATAGTTAACAAAGGCAGTTGGTGAAAATGTCCTGCTCTTCTGACAGAGGCGTTTTTTCAATTGTTGGAACAATATATGATGAAGAACCTGCACATCATGATTGTCTAAAACTCCTTGCACCCAACAGACAGAAGGAATAACAGTGTGCAGTGAATCTGAGGAAAAGGATGATATCAGAACCTAACACCTCACTTCAGATCTGTGCATTTTGAGTAAAAATCTGTTCATTTCATTCCTCAGATGGCAGGCATCTGAGAGAGCGTGTACACAGAGGGAGGGCTGTAGAAGTGTCTAAGCACTTATGCAGTCTGACCAGGATGTGTAAGTCCTCTAGCAGCAGTTCATAATCGTTTTACAGAGCAGCTGAGACAAGGGAGAATTCCCAAGAAGTCAAAAAAAAGAGAACATCAGTCCAGAAAAATATTTTTCTTTTGCTCACAGGTACTGAATAGTAAAATTAAGTGTGGAAGAAATGAAAGTCCACCTCAGAGACTTTAATCAGAGTTTCAAAGGGCTCTGTCATGTCATGTTTGAGCAAGGCTGAACTCTGATGCCCTGATTTCAGTCAGAGGTTTGCAAAATACAAATGATGGATAGTGTGAGAGTCTCCTGGAGCAGCTGGCAACTGTCAGAAAGCCATGGACTACACAACTTCTACTATATTTGTTTCCAGAGCAACATCTGGAAACTGGGTGCCCAGACAAAAGAGTAGGTGGAATGAGTGGATACAATGCCTCATTTGGAGAATGTTTTTGCTGTTACACAATTCAAATTTAAATTCCAACTCTTAACTTAAATTCTATTGACAGAAACAAAAAGAAGCCCCTCTTCAGCAGAGTTGGGAGATATTTTTATCCTTATTTTCAGAGAAAGCATGATAGCTCTTTTTTTCACTGCTTTTCCCCCTGCCATTTTCCTTGGTATTTTGTGAGATTATGTTGATTTCATGTTGTTGTAACACCAGGCATCAGGCATTTGCACAGCTGGACTCCCTCTGCCCTCTATCATCTTTATTCTAGTTCACAACAATAAACAGGAGAAGTATTCTGTGCATAAGTTCAACGCAGAATTATCTTTCTTTTCCTTGACTGCCACAGGTAGGAAACTGTATCGGGGCAGGCAATCTGGCAAAAAAGCAAATGCTGTCTTCGACTAAAGTAGGTTTCTGGTTGAGTGCATACAAGTGAATACTGAGAGGGAAAAAGGAGTATTTCCATCATGTTTTTCTCCTTTAAGACAGTTGGGTCTGATTCATATGTTCTGCTACGCTTCTGGAGATGTCAATCCAACAGCATGGGGATGGGGAAGGGGCACCCCAGGAAATCAAAGCAAACTCAATTATCTATCTGCTGACAATGACAAAACCATTTCATTCCTCAGCTCTTCACAGAATGTGAGGGGGGAAAGATTAAAAGCGTGAACATTTTTAATGAGTGCAATTATTGAATCATCAGTCACACAGTCCATCTGCTTCAGAGTGTTCCAGAGACTAGAGAAAGACTAAAATACTGCATTGCCTTTTTGCATTCATATAATCATATAAATATCCTTTAAGGCAAAGCTAATCATATTCATATATCATGGCCATCATTTCAAATAACTTGCTGCTCCTCTTTCACTTCCTTCACTTTATTAATCACTAATTTTGAGTTTTGACACCATGATGGCGGAAATATCTTTGCAGATGCATGGCTAACAGCTAATCCCATGACATTAAATACAGAATCATGTAATATTCAATTTGAGAGATAAACTAATGTAAAATTTATCTCAAAGGTCCCATTTAGTCTGGAGGTTAGTGAGCAGAATAAACTTCCCACTGCAGTGAGGAAAAAATTAGAGGCTGTGTTGGATTTAAAATTCCTTTCTCAGAGTGTTATCAACCCACTTGGTACACAGATCTGAGTACGAAAGCACGTCAGGAAAGAGCCAAAACTTATTCAATAGAATTTGAAAACCTTTGCAAATAGTCAGGACAGATAGAGGAGGAAAGGTTCAGATAAATGCCTGAACCTGAGAAACAGTGACAGAACTATAAATCTGTTTTGGCTGTGATATCCTAAAATCTATCCCAGAATGGCAGGGAAAGTAGAGATTTGGATCGGAAACTACTAGGAGGCTTTGCTATGTGCTAACTTATTATTATGTTGGGATTTGTGCTACAAGCATGTGGTGGAATAAAAAGGATGATTTTGTGCAAGGAATGTTTTCTGGAATTGCAAATAAATGCCACATTCTGCAGAGATGTCCTTTGTCTACCTCTTTTCAGCTTTCCTCTGCAATACCCAGCTGAGAATTGCCCAGATACAGTAATGTGCACAACTATGAGACATATTATTTGAGAAATCTCTGACTTTGCCACAGGCATCAACATCAGAAGATTCTAAGGTCTGAACTCTAAAAAAACTTACTTCATATTAGGTGTTGAAAACAATATACAGTAGGTTTTTTTGGATAGCAAAACATAACAAAATAACACTTCTTGTTCTCATCTTGAATCTGGAAATATCCTTTTTTGTAATACAGCACAGTCTGAAAACAAAGTTTAATCTCAAAGTATGAAACTCACAGCAACTGATGCAAATTATTTGGCCCAATGAATTAGACATTTTGAACTATACCATGAGTCTAGTATAACATTAATACCAGTATTTGACTTAAATCTAGGAGTATTGTAGGAGTGGTGGTGAAATCTCACTATGATTTTTCTGGGGTGCTAAGGTGAGCTATTGTTTTCATTTTTATATTTTGTATTATTAAGTTATACTCACTCCATGAAATAATTGTTCATTATATTTTCAGATTAAAAATTTATCTAATCAGCCAAGATCAAAGAAACAAACAATGAGACATAAAGTAATCATGGCATCCAAGTTGTGCCTAATCATTTTTCATCATGTGCCTACTTACTTTTCAATGTGCCTACTTACTTTTCACTTTTCTTCCAGTTAACATTTAGCCAGAGTCACAGCAACAATTTTTGCTATAAGAGAAAAAAACATTAAATAAATAAGTAAACCCTGAATTGGCAATTTGTTCTCTTTGTAGGAATGAATTAGATACGGGATTACTTTTCCTTTCAGTTTTAAATACAGGGACTCACGAAACCACATCTCTGTGAAGAAGTATGGCTCCATGTTCACAGTTCCATGATTTAGTAATTTTAAAGCAATCAGTAATCTCTTGCATCTCTAAGAATATAATCAGTGACATGTAGGAGATTATTGTTAGAATCCAGTGACTGGTGCTAGATTGATTGGGGGTTTTTTTTGTTTGCTTGGTTTTTTGGTGTTTTTTTTTAATCTGTCCCCTCAATTTTGACAGCTCTGCCTAATGACTGACAGTAAATGGGGTTTGTACAGGGTCAGGTGTTCAGGAAAGGGCTTATCATATTGACACTGAACATCCTGATCCAGCAGACATTCAGAGCAGTAAAAAACATTGCAACTTAGTCCTTTTATTTCAATGAGAGCTCTCACTCACATATATGTTTAATTTCTAAAGTGCCAATCTTGCTACCATAGTTGCCTGAGAAAAGCCTATCTCTCCAGTAAGCAAGGACAGAAGTAATTTAATGCCTCTTTGTATATTAATAAATTGATCATTGGAACAATAATTATTATTTTATACTTGCATCCTACCCACAGATTAGTTAAATGCCTCACAAAAACAAAAGCATAGAGATTTTACCTTCAGTAAGCTTGAAGGCTCGAACACAGATGCAGAAAAACGAATAAAGGAAAGAATAGAGAAGAGACAGAACACAGTGACACATAATATTCTCTGACAAGGCAAAAACAAAATGGTAAACCTTGATTTAACTGTTATGGTTTTTTGTAGTCTTCAGGGCAGACTACAGGATGAGACTTTTCAGGATGAATTTGACTGAGATGAACATGGGGTCTTGGCAAATTGGTTTGGGGACACAGTTCAAGGAATTAAAAGCAGAAGGAAAAGACAACAGGAGAGCTGTATGAAGGGGTGATTTGGATGTCTGTGTGATGAAAAACAGAGAGAGAGAGGAAGAAATGGCAGAAGTGTTAAACATCTTAATGCCCAGGAGCATGGCCAAAAAATTTAATTCTGCAGAAGTCATCTCTAAATGAGAACAAAGAACTTCCTAATCTGATAAATAAAATAGGATGGTTTTAACTGAGGGACCTAAATCTGCTGGAGGTAAAACATGTGAAGAACACAGCAGAAGCTGTCAGACCAAACCAGTAAAATACTTCCTGTAGAGTGATATGCATCCTTCTGCCTGGTGAGGGGAGAGCTGCAGCAGGAGACAATTGCTGTCACTCAGGAGGGAGGTGGAGAGAGGACAGACGCAGAAAGAAACAGCAGATAGTGACTGCTGACACCAAAATAGAGAAGGGAGTGCTCTGAAGAAAGCACACTGGGAAGCTGAGTTTCAAACCACTCTGATGTCAAGATGTCAGCAAGCAATTTAAAATGGCGTGCTCATTGAGATAAGAACAACTAGGGTTCTACATCATATTCAGGGAAGAAGAAGCAGATTTAAGAGTTACTAAATTTTAAAAAGAGAGACAGTGAATTCTGCTGAGCAGCTGAAATGAGATGCAGTTTTGATAAGGCTGGACTAATTGTCATTCTAGTGACACAGACTAGAGTTCAGATACTGACTCAAAGTGCACTTAGAAATAGTGGTAAAACTTTGCACTGAGATTTAAAGATACTTGGACTAAAATTTATAAAAGTTCATTAAGGAACACTAAAGAAGTAAAAAACAAAGGTAAAGCATTGTCTTTCAAAACAGTTGCGGGAATTGTCAGAAGCAGTAATTGCTGCTTACTAAAATGTGTTCATTTAAGACTGTTTTGGGAGTTTGTATCTCAGAGCATTGGGCCAAATAGAGGTCAGTGCTCTACTAAAATACTTAGTGTGAAACTTGTCCCAGAGAGCTTGAAAGCTGAAATACAAGACAAACTGTATATGTGAGGCAAACAATCTACCTTCAATTTGTAAGGAAGGCTAACAAAATTAGAAGGATGAAATCCTGACCATATTGTATGCAGTGGCAGACTTCCTGTTGATGAACACAGTATGCAGGAGCTATTAGCAATCACAGGAATAACAGCTAATCTCCTGACTCACCATGATCACAGACATATTTCTGTAGGCTGTCTGGCAAATGCAGGCAGCAATAACCTGATGTTAGCTCAGCCTCTTTAATACGACTTCCAGAATTTCTGTTCAGCATACCACATTTGGTCTTGACAGGATTGCAGCTCCCACTGATTTCAGAACTTAGTGTAGTTACCTGCATTGGTTTTGTTTTTTTTCAAAACAAGTTTTCAATTTAAAAAAACAAAAAAAACCCCACTCTCTCAAAAATAACTTATTTTCCAAAGTTAACTTCTAGGTACTTCTGGTAAAAAACCCCCAAACAACAAAATGTTTGCATAGTCAGAGTGGTGTACTGCTACTTGCAATATTTTCTACATCAGTTATTATCTGAAGCACATTCTGGATAGCCATCACTGAAAAATTGTCAAAATAATATTTCTAGGTCATCCTGGGACTAGAGACAATTTTACGTATTTTTTATTTCTGACTTTTCCAAACCA
Source organism: Cardinalis cardinalis (assembly GCA_014549065.1). Classification (NCBI taxonomy): domain Eukaryota; kingdom Metazoa; phylum Chordata; class Aves; order Passeriformes; family Cardinalidae; genus Cardinalis; species Cardinalis cardinalis. Next base: position 1,512,888 of record JACDOX010000158.1, read on the forward strand.
ATGACTTTTTTTTTGTAATGAGAAAGCAGTAACTCACAATCCATATGTAGCCTCATAGTATATTTGATCATAGAGTAATATCCATAGCAGTATATTTGATGGTAGGGGAACATTAATTGAAATGGGTGATACAGAAGGGAGAAAAAGAGGGGACAAAAGAATTAATGGGTTTTTTGAAGTGTAAAGGAAAGAATAGAGAACATTAACAAAGAATGTAATTTAATACCTAATCAATTTACTGATTGGATTTTCCATGAGATTAACCTTGAGTCCAGAATGAATTGCTCTGATCTTGGAAGCTTCTATAATGGCTAGCAAGCAGTAGTGTAAGTCTGTAGTGATATGAAAATAATAATAATAACGTCAGAGACTTCAAACGGCTACAATATTTAATTAAATGTGTTCAAATAACTTTATGGTTGGATGTCAACCCACAAAAGCAAAGAGATTTTGAGGTAAGCCTGCCAGAACAGTGTCCAACCGTCTTCACTTTCTAATGCAATGCAACAGACATTCCTCCCAGGGTGGCGAGGATACCCCATAGAGACATATTCTGCCCTCCAATGAGCACTTCTGACTCCTTTCCATTTCCATATCTTTTCCATATGTGTTTCTAAAACAATCAACGTGAGTGTCTGAGCATTTCATGTTTTATAAAATAACCCAGATATTATGATTGTGGTTTTTGGCTGAGGAAAGTCATCAGGCAAAACTGGCTCTTGAGAGGTGCCTTGGGAGGCACTTTGATCTTGGGCAGTGAAACTCACCACAAAAAAAAGAGCCAAGTAGATACATCTGTGGTCTGAACACTTCTTCATCCTCAGACTTTCTCTTTGCTGGGATAAAGGAAACCTGCTGGCTTACTTTCAGTGATGTTTGTAATACTAATGCCAGCAGCACAGGACCTGAGTGTACATCCACAGCTATAACACTGGAGTTGTTAGGGTTCTATATCTACATGTAACATCTCAACTGACTGTTGAGTTTGTTCATTCTTCTGTCATACTCATTATTTTGTTCTTGTAGGGCTTTCATCAAACAAAGTACAGCATGGTACATCTCAGGGAATGTTATTTTCCCCAGTGAGGAATCAGAAGCTACTTCTTCTGTGGGCCAGAGGGAGAAGAGATCCAAAGAAGCACCTTTTGATGCCTCTTTTGAACAAAGAGAGGCAGCTACAGCTTAGCCTTCAGGCTGTGTGCACATTGTGGTCTCGTCGTCACATTGCTGGGACTCTGCTCATTGTGAGACCTACTCAAGTCACAGTAAGAGCAGACTCCCTCTGCCGCATCTCTGAACCTATGGCCCTCCAGTCACTTTGGAAATTATATAACCTGGGGCATGTAGGCTTTGAATGACCCCCCCTTTTAAAATCCATAAAATAGGCGGATTACAAAATGGAGACATGTTTACCTCTTTCACTATATTTATTTGCTCTTAAAACCTGAGAGCATAAGCATTACATCTATTTACATGAATCGATCTCTAAAAATACAGGGAGAAACCCCAGAGTGCTATTCCTACTAGTCTGAAGTCAACAAAGAGGGAATGAATTTTTGCCTCTGTACTGAGCAGAGAGAATCCTTTTGATTCCTGAAGCTGCTCTGAGGGGAATCATCCTTGATGATACCTTCTGGCCAACAGAAGCAAGTTGAAATAGTTTCCATAAGAAATCACTAGAGGACATCACAAAATAATGGGGCAAGGAGTGAGGAGAAAATTTTCCCTGCACTTAAATTTATCACTAGAGAGACAGAAGAAGGAGAAGACAGCCTGAAGATCATAGACCTGTTTCCTGGTATGGCCTCAGACACACTGGGAGACTTTCATCAAGTCATTAAACACTGTTTGCAGCATTAGCTGACTCTGCAGACTGTGATATTATAAATGAGGTAACTTTTCTGTTTCTTGCAATGTGATGGGGAGACAAGGAAAATGGTATGAAGGATAGTTGCCAATTTGTGAATAGAAAAAAGGAAAGAGATGGTTTCAGGATGTCTGAGACTATCACAAATTCACAAATGCAAGGTTCATTGCAAAGCAAATTGGTGATGAATTACCCAATCTTTAAAAAAAAAAAAAGCCAAGATCTTAAGCTGAATTGTGAAAGGACAGGACAAAAAGGAGGAAATGCATGAAACGCATTTGAAAGCAATAAAAAAGGCGCATCGATCATAGGAGGGGTCGCTACAGTTTTGTTCTTCCTCATGCACAGTTCATAAAATTCATGTTTATGGTAGCAAGAATTCACGAGCTCCTTGTAAGACATTGGTAATGATATCAGTGTCACAAAAAAAGGCATGCTAGCTTTGTTAAGATTCTGTATTCTTTCAACTGACTGTAGGGTTTGTTCTTTCTTCTGTCATACTCCCTGTTTTGTCCTCACACTTGTTTGGCTTCTATTGAAGAAAAAGCAGCACCATGCCTTAAGGCGAAAGGTATTTCCCCCAGCAATGAATCAGAGGGTACTTGTTCTATGGGGTAGAGGGAGAAAAGATCTAAAGGATCTGATTTTTAAAATACAGCAACACAATATCTACTTAAAATGCAGAGAGTAGATTGTATCAACAGATGCTAGCCTGTTAAACTTGAGCTCCCCAGGGAAAAGCCAAATACAAGTTACACTCTATTGTGTTGTTTTTATAATAGCATGGAGATGCACCCAATTCTAATGCAGTTAAACACAACAGTAAGCAATGTCCAGTTTCCTCATATTTCACATAGTGGCATGTCTGCAAAGGGTTGTAAGCCTTGCCTATCTTACGTATTGGGCAGCTGGAAGTAAAAAGAACTTTTGGTTACCAGACACAAATAAATTTGTGCTATCAATGTATATCTAAATAATCAAAATTTTAATTTGATTCCAAGTGACACCAAGGAATTTTGTAATACTCTTCATTTTTAAAATTGAAATGTGCATATATTCTGTAATTAATTGTAAAAATTGAAGGAGGCCAGAATTATAAGAGGTTGCAATATTTATTTTTTCAAATCATATTTTAAAAAGAATTACGCAGACATATTCTAAATTTGATACTGAAGATTACTGAGTTTTATGCCTTTTTTCATCCTTGCCAATTTCAAGATTTTCTTTAAAGCCTATTTTCTGCTTTGAACTGTCTCCTGGACCATTTAGTTTTAAATGTTTTGCAACCAGGGAGAGTATAATTGCAATAGACAATTAATTTTTATGTCTCACAAAACTAACACATTTTCCAGAAATGAGGTGGTTTCAGGAGGTTTCAGGATGTTTTTTTCAGGAGGATTTTTTTACATGTTCCCAAACATGGATATGAAAGGGCCAACTTTTTCCCTCAAGTGTAAATATATACAAACAGAGAAAGGGAGAGAGATAGATAGATTAGATAGATAGATAGATAGATAGATAGATAGATAGATAGATAGATAGATAGATAAATAGATAGATGATAGATAGATAGATAGATAGATAGACATAGATATAGATATAGATGCTATAGATTTAGATATAGATATATAAAATTCATTAAATTTTATTTGGAAAAGCATTTCTGTACCTAAGTGCAATTTATCTCTACTGCTTTTTATAGGACTTTGACACCCTTAGGCTTTAGGTGTTGCTTAAGTTACCATTTTTGTCACCTGCTTCTCTTTTTATCCCAGTGAGAGTCAGAATCGCAACATCACATTTGCAATAACCAATAGCTGTTTTTTCTGGAAAAACACAATCCTTAATAGTGTAAATACTTCACCTCTCCATGAACAAACTTGAACAGCAGAAAGGTCTCTCAGCCAGCCTAGGTGTGATTGACACTGTAACTTCTGTAGTTAAAGAAGCTGACCTGTTTGGCATAGGTAGTGCAAAGCGCCGATATGCCCAAGTTAAAGTATGCCAGGTAGTCAGCTGGAAATCATGCTGTCTGTTCCTACACTCCAAGTTGCATAAAATTTCATGTGTTTTGTTGATTCTGCCCAAAGACATTCAGCATCTTCCTGAATTTAGACCAATACTGTTAATTTGTTATGTCCATAATCAACGTGAACATTTTTTCTTGCAGAACTTGTCAGTCCTTTCAGAATTTTATTGGAGAAGAAATTAATTGGAGAGGAAAAAATATGATGGGAGGTTGCATTTAAAAAGTGCATGTCAAAAAAAAAAAAATTAGTTTCCAAAAAAGCAAAACAACTTTCATGGATATGCTTAGAGATACATAGAATATGAGTAATATAAATGGAAGTGTTTTACTCACATCCTTACTAAATGAAGGATGAACACTCAGTCACAAGAAGAACTGGATTTAGTGTCATGCAGGATGGTACAAAGTGTTGTCCACGTAAACAACAGGATTGGCCAGTGAATATCATCAATAGTAAGGGAAAAAATTGTTATAATTCTTAAAATATTCACTATACATCACATGTGTTTCTCCTTGGTATTCATGTCTTAGTAAGGCTTTAGCACATCTTAGGATCCTTGGAGTAGACAAGAATTAATAACATCAAAGACATTGATTTACAATAGTGGAAAACTGGTGAAGTCTTGAAATTGACAAATTCCCAATTGAGTAAGTGGTTGTCTTGCTTGGCAATGCTGTTTCTGGACTGCTATTATGAATTCAAACAAAAAGGCTTTGAATTTCTGAGTCTGGAAAATGGTAGAGTGCTGGGAACAATGAGCTGCGCAATTTTCTCCTGGTAATGAAAGCAGCAGAGAATTCTGTTGGGACAAGTCTATAAAAATCCTGCCTGGAATGACACCAAAGAGCATCTATTAACTTCCCCAACTATTAAAATTCAATCTGCGTTAGTGGGCGCTATTTGTTTTCTTTGTGCAGTACTATTTCCCCTACCTTTGTTGCTCATAGCGTTGAAGATTAGTCATATTTTACATATGTACACTGGTCATTTATAGGTAATTGCACTTGCAGCTATATATTTGAATTACTCAAAAAAAAAAAACCCTGCCCTCTCTTCTGAAGTAAGATTTTCAGGGCAACTCTGATGACAGTATAAAACCTTCCAAAATTCACCTTTGCTCTGTTGTTCATTTTAACAAACTCTCAATCTGAAAGCTGACTTGAGTTTTTGACTTCTTTCCTTTTCTTTTAATCTTTTGAGGAGATATAAATTTGTGATGCCCTGTGATGCCCTGGGACAACATATATTTGTGATTCATATTTATAAGTTACAAGAATGGACACCAATTCAACATAATCTTATTGTGCAAAACATTCAAGCGTGGTTTTTTGCCAATATGTGCTTTTTTGGAGATGTTACTAGTCCAGGGCAAGTGCCTCCTTAATATTTGAGACTATGCTGGTGGAAAACAATACATTGAAGCTTACAACAAGTTAATAAAGTAAAAGCTTAATATGCTTTGAAAATGGGTATTTAAAATGGCAACATAAAAATTCCTTGCTTGAATGGCACTTCAGTACAAGTACAGATGTGTAAAGGAACAATCCCTTGTTGAAAAACCCAGATCACATCCCTCAGGACTGCGTGTCTCCTTTTTATGTGTAAATACATATACATATAAGCATGTTTATGTACACTTGCTCTGTCAGAGCCACATCCTCTGACATGCTCCTACACAAAAGGAATGTCTGCCAGCATCTGTGTGTTCATAGTCTTAACAGGACAGCTCCTCTCTGCTAACCTGCACATTTTTTTCTTCCAGTTAGACACAACTGAGAGGACAGCCATACCCTGCAGGCTGCAAGACAGCCCCAGGATGTGAAAGCAATTGTGTAAGAGCAACTCACAGCCACACTTGTTTACCAGGATTCCAGTCCTCACAAGAGATGGCAGAAACAATAGAAGCAAGAACAGCAGCAGCCGCACTGTTAACAGGAAATCCAGCTGTGCTTTCAACAGCTGGAATATGTTTGATTGGAGCACATCCAATCAGTCAGGAGTAACTGAATCAGTTTGCATGGATGATCCTGCTCCTGAGGGTGCACAGGAGACCTGGCCAGAGCTATAGGGCTCTGACATGGGTGGTCCTTTGGGACAGCTCCTAGAGGTTGGACGTGAAGACAACTTCTCTACAATCTTGTTTTGTTTCTCATTCCTTCTGCAAAAGTGAAAAAAACCCATTAATCCCTCTGTGACAGCCTGACAGAGTAGGCTGGGCATGCTGCCTGCTCACTTGCAGGCAGAGACACTACACGGGCAACACAGCAGGTTTCTTTCTCCAACAAGATTCAAGGGGCTTGTGGGTCTTTTCCTTAACATTTCTGCTTACTTGATGGGAAGAAGCATCATTTCACAGTATTTTCTTCCTCTTTCATGTAGTATAGCCTACTCACCTCCTGATAACCCTTCAAGTTTTTCATGAGAAACAATGATGTTTCAAAATCAGGCCAGTGATAAATTGTTTAGCTACTCTGATAGGTCTAAGTAATTCTAGATAAAATAAAGCTGATCTCATCTTTCCTCCCCTTAACCAAAAAAAAACCCAAAAAAAAAAAAACAAAACCAAAAAACCCCAAGCCAAAACAAGACCAAAAACCCAAAAACCCAATTAAACCAACAATAGCAAACCCCTGAACCTTTTCCAGATACTGAAAATCATCTTTTCTGTCATTCTGTCACACCTTCATCCATTATTTTTCAGACCATTTTTGATTTTGATGTGTCTGAAACAGGTATTGGAATATTACACAGAATACGATATTGGTCATTTCTGTTCATAAAACTTGAAAATTTCCCAGTGTTATTCTTGAGAAGTTTCTAGTCCGTTCTTAATAGAATCGAAAACAAGCATCCTCCTTACATGTCCTTTTCAATGTCCTCTTTGTGTTTCTCATCCCCTTGACAGTAGAAAATACTGGTAAGATAGAAAAATAATTATCTTCAGATTTCATGGCAAACAAGCCAACTACGATCCTACACAGCTTTAAGTCACATGACTTATAAGTAAATACAACTATGTTTTTACATAATTTTCTTAGGGAAACTGCATTTAGTTCAGTTACTTTTGCCTGCCTCTTGTGTATTGTGTGTTTTGGTTTTTTTATGAATGAGATGAACCTAGTTCACCCACAGTCTGTAGTTTCAAGTTCTTATTCTCTGTTTCTTGCTAAAATTATTCATGTCTTGGGATTACAATTTTTTCTGTGTTTTGATTTCCCCATTTTACCTGTGTAAAAAAATATAGTTTGCTACCTTAAACTACACCTGGAATTTATTGATGATAAATGGATCCAGATAGGCAGAAAACTGACAGAAATACATTGCACAAACAAAGGCAGAGAACAATGCTTCAGAAAATATATTAGGAAAGCCAGTGTTTTCCATCATCTTTCATTGCAAATATATTGTAGACCGTCCACCTAAATAAAAAGAGGTAAAAATATCCAGTGGTTTAATCTATAGCTTAAAAAAGTTTCTCCTGCTTGGCTGCTGAATGAATTCTAGAAAATCTAACATTTTACTCTGTGGCTCTAAAAACTAACTCATAGCACTTTAAAGTAAATATTTCTACATGATATATAGTATTTTACTACTGATTGATTGTTAGGAGAAAAACTTCTGACTTCAGGGTCCAGAGGAAATATTGAAGATAAATCAAGCTGTCATGCCTGTGAATTAAAATAGGTTGGGATTATTAATATTATGTAATTAATCAATTGGCAATAAACATCCTAGCATCATCAAATTTGAAAGAAATGCTCTGAATGTTCAGGATGATTACTATCTCTAGCTATAGTAGATGTTTAGAAGAGTTTCTCCAATGCTTAACAATATCTAGCATGTTTAATGTTTAATACCATTTAGAGCTGAATAATGAGACAAATCCTACTTAATAGCAATAAAGTGCCATTGCACATTTATTACCACTGTAAATTTAAATTATAAAGTAACACAGTTTATCTTATAGCTTTACCTTAAATGAAGGACTCTTGTAATAATCAATATTTAATTAACTCATAATTACTCACAATAACTGCCTCCTGAATATGAGTTAAAAGACTCTTTGAGGAATTTTAAGCATTATTTGTTTCTCCGGTTAGGTCAATTTTTCTAGTTTACCACCAAAATTTATCCTTAATCATATCATGCTGAAGGTAACTGGAACTCCATATGTATGTTTGTGTGTATATATATATACTTATATACAGATTATTAAAATAAATCCTGCTTATATTTAGGTTATTATAATAAACCCTACTTATATTAAAGTAATAGTAGTTTTTTTTACAAACATTTTATCAAATATTTCATAACTTTGCAGGTGATGAAATCTCTTTTTAATCTGTATCTGTATATATTATTATATAATATTCTGAAATTTGTTTGGAGTGAATTGAAATAGTACATATTTGTATATTCCTCAAATAAGGCAAAGTAGAAATAGAGGTCTTCATCTCATATATTTTTTATTGAGTTCAGTGAGTACTTACCTAAATGTGACTCTGGGGTTGATTCATCAGCTTTCTAATGAACAATGTCACTTTAATGGGTAAAGTCTCTGCTGAATAGGGGACACAACTCTGCCAGTCATAAGCTAAAGAGGAAAGTAAATTTAAAATATCTTTCTAGAAGACATTCTTGATAGCCTAATCATACTCTGCAAAGGCTGTTTTTCTCAGTTCTTGAGGGATTTGCAACCTAACCAACAGATGAGATTTGCAGCAGCTCATAGATTTCAGATTAAATTTGAATCTCAACATTGCATAAAACTAAAGCCTTGAACTTAAGTTTACATGATCTATTCATAATAAACTTATTTATTCATAATAAATGAATGTCCTTCTGTATGTCCTTATTGTCCCAAATAATTTTCTACATACATGAACCCAACTTCTAGGGGGAAGCCTTCTTTCATTTGTATGTACCAGCAGTATTTGATATCTCGGATGTCTTCATTCCCAAGATTTGAAAACAGTGTGTTTGAATTGGCAGAACAGACACTCCAAGGAAAATTTGTTCAAGCTATTTGCTTGAATTTAGTGTTGCTGCCTTTTACTTTAAAGGTAAATTCTCCCCAAAATTTATTCGTAGTATCTGATGGAATTTGGGATATATCAAGTTTGTAGTCCATCACTGCAATAGAAAAGTGAGTCTTTTGAGTCATTTCCACTAAACTGGAAGCAGGCGAAATCTACAAGGCTCAGCAGAGATTGAGACATAGGTGTATTAAGGGAAGTAAGAAGGAAAAGGAATGTGCCAAGAAGCTCAGAAGATAGGGTGACAAAAGCAGAAGTTGAAAACTGACAGACAAGCACATCAGCATACATAACAAAAACTGTTTTCAGAAAGTCAGGGAAGATGCTTGGAGAAGATTTTTGTAGTGGCATCTGAAACAAGAGGATTTAAGCCCAGTCTGTATTTCACTGAGCTTCCTCAGCCAAGTAGACTTTTACACACACAAAAAAAATGTCCCTAGTAGCACAGATTCATTGCCTAGTAGAAAAAATAATTGACCTTCAAGGACAAAATAAACAGGTGGCTGTAGTGGCTTGCACAGGATAGGCATAAGGATAAGATAGGGTAGGTGATTTAAAAATACCTCCGATAAGTAGAGGAAGACAATGCAAAACCACATATGAGAATGGCATGGTCTGCTTTCTCTATTTTGCAGAGCATCATCCTGGAATTACTTCAAGTTTAGAAATAGGATTTAGGGAGATTATAAAAATAAAATTGCTATCACTGGCAGGGGAAAAATGAGTACAGTTTTTAACGGTGACGGAAGTTAAGCTTCAGAAAAATATTGGACCACAGAAAAAATATTGGAGCAGCTTCTGAAAGAAGAAGTGCTTCACAGCTGGCCAGTGGACAACCTAAATAAATTAGGGGTTCAAGCAGTGATGTCACAGTCAGGCACCTAATCCTTAGAAAAGATTTACTAGGATCCCTCTGCTGAAAATCCTGCAATTACATGATTGGTAGAAGTGGAGTTATCCAAGACTCTCTGCAGCTACTGCTAAAAGCAGTTGTGGACTTTTTTAATGAAGGAAGAACCAGATGACTTTTTAGCACCCAATAATCAAGCAAGAGAATTGCTTTGCACAAGTTCATCTGTATTTTATTATGCTGAACAATCAGAACTTTAAAGCAAAACTTAAATAAATCTTTCCCAAGTTCATAACTAGCCCATGGAGTTAACTGGATTGCCCCTGTGGGAACTTGTCCTAAAGCCTTAATAAAAAAGCTGCTCTTCCAAGAGTCACTGAAGGTTCAGCCTGCAGAATGTAACAGAATCACAGTATTTTGCACATGTATTTTTTTAAGACTTCCATTCAATATCTACATGAAGTCTTCATAAAACAACAGTCTGCATCAGTTCCCAGCCTTTCTAAAGAGACACTGATGGAGAGCTACCAGCAGAAGGCTCATTAAGGTGGGGCTGGAGAGAAGAGGGGAGGACAAAACTCATGGACATAAAGAGACTGAAATTTAAAGAATGTCATTATCTTCCAGCAGAGAATATCCAATTAATTCCAAAGATATACATCAACTACGAAGTGACAAAATACTTACAACAGAGAAACATTTTAAACTGAAAGAAACCTAATAATCATTCCTGACACTATTACTCTATGTAATTGTGACAGAAACAGTACACTTGGCAGCTACACATTAATGGAAGCACCTGAATGACATTCACAATATATGATTAGCTGAAAAGCATGTTTCCTGATGGGTCAGAAGACATTGTTTTGTTCTGTTTGACACAATATTGAAAATTTGTGACTGCTGAAACATACCCTGAGATTTAGCAAAGACATAAAATTGTTGAAGAGAAGGGTAAAAGGGAAAGGGCTAATGCCACTTTACTTTGGTAGATAGGAGATAGGAGACAGGAAGCAAAAAGCAAAATATGGGAAGGGCTGACTTCTTCAGTCTTTATTCTCATCCTAAACGTATGAGAAGGTTTGTAGTGTGTCCTCTTCCTTGTTAGCAACTCACACAGAGGTCTATGTGAAATTAAGCTTAAAAATCATTTCACTGCATCTTCCATAACATTCGCAAAGTTAATTATGTACAAAACATACACAGGCACATAAAGCAAGCTATTAAAATTTTAAAAGGTAAAAAGAAAAAAAAGCACCAAAAAATCAAAATCAAAAAACAAAAACAAAACCAAATCCAAATAAAAAAAAAACCCAAAAAACCAAAAAGCACTTGTGCTTACTTAGAACAAAGACCACAAAAGGCCAGGGAAATACAACCTTCAAATGGTTATTTCCCCTTGCCCCCTTCCTCCATCTTTTGCTATGCTGCAAAATTTTAATATCTCATGAAGTATATAGCAGCCATAAACTACTGTCCCTTTTTATGTAGTTTCAGATGCAAGAAGAAGCACATTCTTTATAATGACCTAAGCCTATCGAATGAAGAAATAAGACTTTGGGGTGATGGACTCTAAATTACGAGTGATTATTTCTAAATTCATTACAACTTTGTTTGACATTTTTATTGCCTTCTTAATTTCTTCCAGCCAAGCCACAGAAGTCATTACTCATTATATAAACAGTGCACCAATGAGGAAAAAGGGTTTTCTTAGGCTTTTACTCTAGCTGTTTGGCTTCCAAACTAAGATGACTGAGGCAGTTATGATATCATTGAATCAAACTTCAGCATCAATACCATAAAAGTAAAATAAAATTTGTCATATGTTTTGAACTCCAGAAACCAAATACATTTCTCAGACATTAAACAATTAAAAGGTATAACAAGATTTTGATGAAAGTATTACTGGCTCCACTTTACAGATGAAGGAAAAATGTGAGGAACTGGGTCACGCAGTGTTCTAATACATCAGCAAGACACCAGTTGGTAGCAACAGCAAAGGTAGAGATATTTTGACAATTAACACACAAGAGATTTTTGGGGTTGGTATGAAATGTAGTACATTGTGGGCTTTACAATTGTGTACTATTGTGTAAATATAAATAATGACTTAGGTGAGAAGCTGAAGGGAAGAGTGTTGTCTCACCTTGACAGAGGGCACAGTTGCCAGAACAGACTGATCTCCATGCCTCAGTGGAGTTCTGCTCAGCTCAGTAAAGAGGGCAGAGCACATCCATCTTCATTTGCTGCAAAAGAAATCCTACTCTTCTGCTCTGACATTTGGATCAGGTCCTAAGGTAGATGAAGTCTGAGCTTCACACTTTCCACTTGTCTACACAGGAAAGAATACATTTGACTGGTGGGAAAAGGATGACAGGAGAGAGTGCAGGGGTGTGATGACGTTTGTAGAATTGTGCTCAAGTAAGGTCATGTACTTAGAGCTAGGCTTCCAGGCATTTGTCTGTTGGGATCTCTTACATGACTGACTGAAAGTATTTAGAGGCTTTTTGGCCTTCCTCTGACAAATCAGGTATTGGCCATTCCCTGAGGCCAGACGTTCATCACATTTGGCAAATCCTGTGCTCCTCTGATCTCTCCCTCTGGTAGGCTTTGCAATTAAGAACCTACAAACAATTTTCAAACTGAAGCCAAGAAAAAAATCAAGAAAACAAGAATACTGAAAGAGACAGGAGACCAATTTGGCCAAGGAATACATTAAATAGAGTCACAGTAACTAGTAAAGCTAGCCTAACATAAATGACCACCGTACATCTATACTTTGGTGAATACCTTCATCTTTTCTGATATATTCAACAAAGAAAGAAATGAGTATTAGGTTTCTTGTCTGCTTGCTTGTTTGTTCAGTTTTTCGTTTGGTTTTGAAAGGACAATAATTTTCTGCGGACCAAATATTTAACAAATATCCACAGCACCATCAACTGCAGAAGTTTATCTTTAAAAAAACTTCCGTTTTTTCACTGAGTTGGTGATAGTACCAGCACTGAATAGATTAGTTTGCACTGCTTTTTTCAATGGATTTCATATTGCATGGCTAAGTGTCTTCAGGGTTTCTCCACAGGAGAACAGCATCCTACCCCTGCAAGAAATTACAGAAAGGGCAGCCTTTGCTACAACCAGCCACACACTTACTCACCTTCCTTCTTCGGGACAAAAGGTGCAAGAAAAGGTTATCTGAATAACTGCTTGTGACCCTTCTCAGGCTTGCTTTTTTTGTTCACATGAAAGCACTTCCAACAATAGCTGAGCTCAGGCACTCTGCCTGGAAAGTTCGAGCACCCGCCAGACAGCCGCATACTGTTACACATTTTGCCTCATGTGCCAAGATGTGTCTGACAAGAAAGCAGACAGAGAAACTTCCTCAAACTCCTTTTCCAGCTCCTGATTGCCAGCCCTTCATCAATCATCCAGAAACCCAAGAAGGTGGCAGAAGTGGAGAGAGGCAGTCCAGCAGGAAGGTGAAGTTATGCCTGTGATTAAGGGATGTACCCGTCCGCTCACCAGCAGTATTCAGCACCATTACACCACGTGATGCCCAGCATTGCTCCTAGAAAATACTTGTACACTGAAACTCAGCTTCTGACCTTTGACATGAACTTAGAGAACTTCAGAGGGCCAGCCAGGAGACACAAAGTAATTTTACTTTTTGAATCAGTAATTTCTGTCAGAAAAAGCAGACACATGAGGTAATTTTCCTGCTGATTTAATTCACCTTACAAGGTATCAGATCCCCTGTGTTCATCTTGAGTACTTGATGTCACTACTTTTAGTCTGCATATGGCTTGCTTTGACTAATATGTGATCATTGATCAACCCATGAAAGGTGAAGGCTCCACTCTTGAGTGAAATGTCTCTTCAAAGAAAATTTAAGGACCAGAAATCTGCTGGAGAATAAACAGACTATAGCAATGAAACATCCTCCTGTGTGTAATGCTGCTGCAGATATTCATTTCAATGAACATCAGCACCATGAATCAGTCTCTTCCTGTCCTCCCCTTTCCTAAGACTGCATCTCTTCAACAATGTAAACATTTTGCATAGCCGTAGGGCCGAATTTTACTGCATGTAAGCAAAAAAAGGCTCAATAAAATGGCTTATATTCATCCTTGAAAATTCCATAAATTCTTGTAAAACAGAGGCAGAATACAAGCGTCTAAAGATTAATTTAGAAAAGGAAACATTTGGCAGGAATATTTGTATTAAATATTTTCTATCTTTGTTTCAGTTCTTTGCTTTGTTTCCTGTACATCCCTAAACAAGAACTTTTTGCATTACAATTGCAACTTATTCTTTCCCTGGGCACTGTACTTGTGGTGGGAATTTGCAATGACTAATGATGAATTATCAGTTTCTTTAATCAAATGTTGTTTTACTTATTCCCTGCTCAGGATGAGATTAACTGTAGGGAAGTGGTGACCATAACAAAGCTCCAAGGGTCTTTGAGTTATTCAGAGAGAGTAAAGAAGTCATTCATAAGAGTGTAAATATCTCGACATGAAGTATTAGGAATTTTTAGGGTCCATTAAACCTCTTTTCAATGACAGATTTATCCTGGGACAGATGTGGCTTGCAGTGACACATGCCCACTTGATTAGTTGCCTCCTCAATGCTGAGCAACCATGGAAGCCCTTGAATGATCCTGCCACCAGAGTTACAGCCAGAGTTCTGTTTAACTAAGATCTGCTGTAGGACTCGGCTGGGCAAGAGGGCTTGTAAGATCAGGAGCAGCAACAGATCATTCAGGGAGTCTTAAGCCTGTCTTTCAGGAAAGTTTTTCAAGATGGTGTGGTACAAACATTCAGCAGTTTGATGATATTTTTTCTTTTGGATAGTTATAGACATGACCTAGTTGCAGAGCAGCAAGTATTTCCCAGTCCAATGATGCCTAGCTATTTACAATTTCTGAATTCTTCTCAAGGTAAGCATTTTGTAATAACATTACATAAAATAATACAGATAAACACCTCTCAAAGCCTTCCTGGTAACATATGTCCCACTAAAAAGTTAAGGTCTTGTGCTCATAAAGCATAGAAAATTAACTGAATTTGAAGGTACTGGGAAATAATAAGTTCTGGAAGTATATGGTTTAAACCATAAAATCTGCAGAGTCATTTCTCCACAGCTTAGAAGAGTTACTGTCATGATCATTAAAAAAAATGAGCACAAACCCAGTATTTATACTTCTAATCTTACAAAATTTTAGGAAACAATATATTTTCTTAATCAATTGCCAAATATTAATAAATCAAAGCAACAAATATAGTTCTTTGCTGCAAAAGTATTTGAGAAATTAATTCTTTAAAAACTACTGAAGGAGAAATCCTTTATTTTTCATTTTTTTCCCTCACATACTTGCCAATTCAAAGAGTTAAATCATGAAAGCTCTGCTGAAATTTTCTAAGTAGAGCTTTTCCCAGATAAAAACTGCTCCAAGACAGGGTGAGTTTAGATATTAAGATTTGGTGCAATAATTGATCCATTTCTACCCACAAAAATAACTCAGCAGTTCTCAGGTTTTTCAGACTGAACAAAAGCGTGTATGTTTTACCTCTGTCTAGAGCCTGAAGATCTTAACACATCTGAACAAATTGGACACACAGAAGTGTGCAGTCTCATCTTTCCATTAATATTTTAATGCAGAAGATTGGAACAATGCTGCTAGATTTTTGAAAGATTAGGAAAGGGTTTTTTATTTTTTTGTCCTTCATTTTACATGAACAATATAATTTCTGCAGCATTTGTAGTCTCCATATTCCAGATGTTTACTATTATGCATCACATCAAACAGATCTTCTTACAAGGGGAAACTCAGTTTGCGGTATACAAAAATTTCTAAAGCATTATACATAATAAATACAACTTGCAGAACACTCCATTAATTTTGGGACAAAAAGAATCCAAGGTAAGAGACTGTGGAAAAGACAGCAGAGTGGACAGGAATTTGCAATTTGGTATCTGCCCTAAAGACTAGATAAATTCATCCGAAATCGCATGAAATTGATGTTCATTTCATTATATTAAAGTGATTTCACTCAGGTTTTTAAGCCAAAGACTTGCTCATAATAACTTCTTTGTGACTAAAATTTAAATAACCATCTTCTTTTCCTTCCATCTGAGAAAGGACTTGCTTTCTGCAGGAAATATTCAGCTCTAGTGGTAGTGATTAGACAGCTCTATTACCCAGGCAGTCCATGGCTGAAAACAGCATGTATCAGTGCAAAACCAGCAATAAATAACCACATCATTTCACAGAGGAGGGAAGGCTGGTGTTGTCAGATAAGTAACAGAAAGTTTTACTTTTTACTTAAATTATTTGAATAAAAAGCCCAAAGAAAAAGCAAAGCTGCAAAAATGGAATTTTGAGGCACCATTAGTAAAATAAAAATACAAGTAAAATAAAAATACATGTCTATTCATGCACGCCTGCTTGAAGTGCTCAAGGAGAAATCCCACAGATCCTGACAAGATCGCAAAACACAAATACATAATGTTAAATTTGGAAGATTAACTATGGTAGCAATGACACAATTTTTTCAAACAGGGAAAAAATTGTCATAAATTACTATAATAATTTCACATTAACCTGGTAGTCACAGAATGGAAGGCCGTTCTTTCTGCTGCCATGGAAAAAAAAAAAAAAAAAAAAAAAAAAAAAAAAAAAAAAAAAAAAAAAAAAAAAAAAAAAAAAAAAAAAAAAAAAAAAACAAACAAAACACTAACGCCAAAACCCACTAACACTAAAAATGAAAAATGGAAAAAATACAGGCCTTTATTACAAGCTGTCTACATGTCAATCCTTAAAAAACATCCATTTCACATCCACACTTGCAGCATGTGAATAATTTCCTGGAATATTTCATGTTATATTTGGTGAAGGAGGAGGAATATAACAGAGAGCATGATATTTGAAAAGTGAAAAGAAACAGTAAAATTTAGTGGATGATAATTTTGCCAAACCACATTACTTAACACAATGTATAACAAAGTGAAAATGTATTAAAGCTGGAAGCAGATATACTCTATTTACATTCCACAGAACAGCTAAGTCTCTATGACTACCTATGCTATTTGAAATGCCATTTGTTTATTTATAGTTTCCTAAATATTTTTTCTTTTTCAACTAGTTCAGCTTTACTATGATTTCCTTCCCTTCTGCACATGTCCAGCCCTTCCCATTTCCAATCATGTTCTATAGAAAGCATATGCTAATACTAGTATAGTCCTTGTCTGCAGTTGTGAGAAGGCAAGTATCTTTTATCCAGTAATAATGAATTATACCTTTGAAATACAACATGCAAAAAATTCTTGGGATGCATTTAAAACAGTTTTCATGGCACTTCATTTTTCTTCTACAATATCTGAGGTCTAAAGACTGAATTAATTTCACTTGAACAAAAATCTAGAATTTATCAGCCATGCCATCCTGCAGGTAAGTTCTTTTCTTTCCTATATGATACCTTCATTCAACAGCTTGAAAGAGTTCTCATTCTATGTAATCCAATCATCTCCATGCATAATATTAATGAAGAATTTTGTTTGGAAATTCACATTAAGATTGTTTTTTCTGTGATTATGCTAGACTTCAAAGTACTATGCTATAAAAATTCACATTTTGAACATCTTCTCTGGTTTCAAAAATAAAACAGGTGAACATCTGAATTTCACTTTGCCACCCACTTTTTCTCTCTTCCTGGAGAATAAAAAAGAAGGAAAGCGGGCCTCCAAGCAAGGCTGAGGGTACATAAATAACCTATGGCTTCTAGAGAATGTTTTTTTGAATTAGGCTATTTAAGTACACAACACTTAGGCATGGATAAGGAGGTAATTTAAGAGCTTAGTGTCTCATAGCCAGAATACATTGAAGTTTAGGTTCAAGGCTTCCCAGAAAGCCTGTACAGAACTCAGTCTACATTAGTCAGGTCTGTGAATAGCGCCAGAATATCTGACAGTAAGGTCTGACCTATTTTCCACGTACTATATTTAATATCTACATTAACTTAGCTGATATTAAAGGTTTGCAAGTCCTGCTCAGCTTTGTGCATCAGACACCTAGCAATTCTCACATACAAGCACATAGCAAAGGCAATTACATTTACAGATCTGGGTCCATAAGCTCTGTGTCACTTTCAGTAAAACTGTCTCTTTTGAAATGTGCTAAGCTACCCAAGCCTAATTCAGGTAGTCAGCAAACCGCCTCATCTGCCAGCTAAGGAACATGTCACTGCCAGATATAACCGTGTCCACCATCTTCCTTTCACACTTGACGGCAGCTGAACGCACAGGTACCAAACGTCTGAAAGAAAAAAAACCTGGGAGACAAGAACAGGGAGTGGCAGTTTGCACATTCTGATTAACACAGATTCTCCCTCTCTGTTTGGTAATATTTCAAAAATGTTGGATCACAAATGCTCCTGTGCATATGGTACTCACTAGATATCTAGTGAAAAATAAAAGCATCTTTAATGAGGAAATTAAAATAATTTCTATATTCACTGAGGCAAAAGTCAGGTTATGATTTAAGAATCACCAAGCATGTTCTCAGAGCAGCCAAGAGCACAATTACTGCACTCTAGATCAAAAAAAGATGTTGTAAACAACTGTTCTCCATAGTGAAAAATAACCTAGTGATAAACATTGTTTCTAAAAAAATTCATTGCTGGAGTAGAAACCACAGTTCTGAAAGCAACATGTTTAGCAAGAGAATCGTGATGAAAAGTGAGCAAATCTGGAAAGGATCAGAGCAAGTATGAGTACATCCAACAGTCAGGATCAAATAAATACCACTGCCCCTCTGTTATACATAGACCTTTTCCTTTTACACCTACCATGATGCAGGATTTGTTGTCATAGGCTCCTCCCTGAACCAGGGAACCTGATTCAAACTCATGAAGAAGCCTCTTATGCTTCACAGTGTTATAAATTAAATTCCCTAGGCCCTCATGGCCTTTGCAGTCTGTTCTCTTCAAGGATTCTTTATACTGCCAAACACTTGCCAAGAGGCTTTTACATAAAAAAGGCATATATGGTTCATCTCATTAATGCATAAATATACAAATATGTTTGTTTTCATGCAGGTGAATGCCAAAAATACGCATCAAGGAGCAAGTCAGTTGCTAGCTTTTGCAGTCCCAGGTAGCTCTGGGAGATGTGTCTGAGAAGTGGCACCTCGTGACATTTCCTTGTAATGTTAATAATGTGGGCAGGACACCCACTCCTCACAGCTCAGAAACAGACACTGGATTGTCCATGGGGATCTGCTCTTTCCTCGTTGATTTGACACCCGGTTTGCCCACAGGGAAGGAGCTGGCTGTGCCAGCATTGCTGAGGTGATGACCTGCTTCACACCATGGCTGCAGACAAGGTTGCACAAAAAAGTGATCAGTGAGCCCCCAGAAATGGAGTCAGGGGTTTGTTCAGCTAAATTTGACCATTCTTATGAACACTTTGAGACAAAAGAATCACAAGAAAATCCCAGCAACACTGCCAGTAATGACATATTTTCTAATACAATTCACTAATAATATGAATTATTCTTCTTACCTTCTTGATCATGAGGATGGCAGAAACTCATGAATTTCTCCTCAAAATAGCTGCAGGAACATTTCTAATTTCATTTCGGTCTGGCGTCAGGGTGATCTAAGAGTAACACTTTGTTGCTACATAGGTCTTTTTTTACAGATTTCTGAACCTTTTCAGCCCTTCATCGAGGCTTTATAAAGTTGTTCACATTACTACCAATGACAATAAGCAGGGCAATGAAAGTTAGTCATGATTCGTCTCTTTTTTTTTTTGGTTAATTTTTTCTTTTTTTATATTTAATATATGGGTGTCGTTATTTTAGGGGTAAAAACTCATAAATAAATTAATGTGTCTGACTGTTATATATGATTTTAACAGAAAAATCATTTTTATGTTTTGATGCATTGAAGCCTAAATGTATAAATGCAATGACAAAAGACATAAATGTCTTAGCTAAAGTAAGGAGCCAAACCAAAGGACATGATTCTCAAAGGTTTTTACTACTCTTTTCAGTTGCTCATTCAATCAATATTCCCCTGGACTGTGTTTTGAAAAAAAAAAAAAAGAACTAGATATAGAAGGTTTATATTCTTAGAAAAAGTTCTGAAGGTAAAATTCCTTCTACTATTATAAATAGGGTAGGTTGGGAAGCATTCAGGACTGATTACATTCCTGCAGCTCTACCCTGCATATTTTCTCTCAGCTTCCTTCTGTGTTCCCTGTGGAGAAGATGCCACATGTATCTTTAATATAACTCCTGGTGCTGTAATAAAACATCCTGTGGGTTAATTTCTCTAATCCTCCAAGCAGGAGGCTTAACAGCTGGAGCTTATCATGTCCTCCTTTTATGCCGATTCAGTGGTCAGCAGAAAATATGATGATTCCCAGATGTTCACACTTGATAGACTCAACAGGCTTGAGAGAAATACAGGCAAAAATCCGTGACAGGTGGGATTTTTTGGTCTTGTTTGTTTGAAGGTTTGGGGTTTCTTTTACCATTACAGGTGCACAGAGGAAAAGAAGGTCACATTTTTAAGGGAAATAATTGTTTCTAGAGCTCTAAAATAGTTACAGAATCTTTTTTCTCTTATGCTGAGATCCAGAGATATGTACATGTATCATTGCATAGATTTAGGACATAGACATGCATGTTTTTTATGGATTTATTACATTTTCTTTTTAATTTTTTTTTGAAACCAAAAGCCAAACCTTTGATAATAAAAACCATACCAAACTTCAATAATACCAGCAGTGAAGTATTCTGGTTGCAGTAGGCAATAATATGCAAAGTTAATTTGAAATCTGAATTATAATTTTTTTTTGCTCTTGTAGATTGGCAGCTCTCACAGGACTGCAGATAGAAGATCAATAACAGCCAAATTAATCAGAAGTCATGGAAAAACAAACTGATTGGCTAAATGCAAGAGGTGATGACATAATTACTGAGTTTTTAATCAGGTCAATAACTCTTGAATCTTAAAGGATGCAGCCTTTCTGTAGCTCGGAAGGCATGCTGGACACTTGATCTGTTCACTCAGTTTCTTTGTTGGGTGCACAATTATTTCTTCAAAACAAAATTCAAGGATTTCCTTTTCCAAGTAGTTGCAGAAGTGTTTTTAGCGCAATTTAGAGCAGCTGAACTGGGAGAGCTGCCATGCTTCTGGTAATGTCCTCATCTGATTAGGTGTTTGGCAGGCATATAGAGGACTCTGGCCTGAAATCAGGCTTAAGTGAGGACACACATTAGAAAAAACATTCTCATTACAGGGAAAGGTGCTGCTTGGCAGTATATCCTCTCTTTTGAAAACAGTGATTGTCTTTTAGCTGTCTCTTGGCTGCTTAAACTAATGTCCTTCATTCAGACAATGTGCTTAGCTGTCATATCCTTGATAATTTGATGAGTCTTTTGCTTTGCTAGTGCCTAAGCGACCAGGACCTGAGATCTCCCAAATAATGTTCTGTTTCAAAAATTATGGGTCTCAGAGGAAGATTCTACTTCCCAATTACACCCCCCAAAGCCTATTGGTTTGGCCATCCCTTGTAAAATATCTGATCAGACAGAGAGCAGGTAGCAGCTGCAGCTTCTCAGGTTAGTGTCAAACACCCCTCCACCTTGTGGATGAATATTTTTTCAGCACAGAATAGATAAGTAAGAGCACAACAGAGAATCCCAAAGCCAATTTGTGATTTGAATATTTACTAGACAAGAAAAAATAGGATAATGAAAATTCATCAAGCCATGATTAGTATTCCACATCCAAGAAAAATCTTTAGGTTCTCAGCTGAACTGGAGTACAGAGTACATCCTCCAGGGGTTTTTTGCATACAAAAATGAATGCTGTATTTGCAGTGCTCTCGGCCTCTAAACTCTCATCTATCTGGTGCATCTTCCCTGTCTCTCCATCCCAAAGGATTAGTCACATGACATTGTTGTGAATGAGCTCATGACAGGAGAGGACAGTGTCACTGTGTGGGGAGATGAGTCAAGCTCAGTACATGAGCAGATAACTATGAGCGCACACAAAACCTTGGCACAGGAAGAGCAAATAAACCACACTCTCTTACAACAACATGGTGGTTAAGATGGTGGTTAATTTCACGGAATTGTTTTTTCTGAATTGATCCAAATACTTAAAGCCCACCTTCTCCACTTATCTGAAGCATTTTTTGTGCTCCTCTGCTTTCACCTCCTTTTTTTCAGAATTATCAATATTGTCCCTGCACAAGTGAGAAAAGTGAGAGAAACATGCAACTTAGTCAATGTCTCTGGCAGTCCTGAAAGAGCTTTTTCCTTTTGCCCAAGCAAAATGCTGAATATATGGAATGCAGTGGCTGTCAAAAAGAACAGGTTGAACATACAGAAAGAAATTCTTCATACTTAGCTGTAGCATTCTTATACATGATAATAGGAAGGATTGAGAAAATATAAAAAAAACTTTCATACCAAGCACTGAAAATTGTCTTCCAACAGATTATACAGCAACAAACAGATGATTGTTTATAATTTTGCTTTATTTCCAAGATGAAATAATGTATGTTGAAAATTAAATACCCCAACTGGAAGGTGAAGTAATTGCTCTCACTCCAAGTCTTTTCTTTAGCAGAAACAGAGCTACATCTGGATACTACTTCAAAGCAAATGATTCAATTAACCAATCCACCATAAACTTCCACACCCTCCTCTGTGACTGAAGACAACTAGGTAGTGTGACTAAGACAAAGAGGTAGACTGTACAACAGACAGTGGCCTATCCTAGCCCATAAGAAATCACCTGACAACCCCCTCATCATGCATGACCTATGCCACTCTCAGGTTCTGGCAGTAGAAGAGTCATCCTTTTTTCACTTCCTGTACTGAAGCATGTGTGCTCTCCATATATGGCTCAAATGACCTAGACTTGCACTTGAGCTTCAAGCACTTCCCATTCTGTTCTTCTGTATCTATTTTTTCTTTTTGTTTTGTTTTGGGCTTTTTTAGCATTTGCCCAAGGGTAGACACATACTAATCCTTACAAACATTCTGACCTTGTTTTTAATAAAATGCTTTCTGAAAAGGTAGCGTTCATTTCAAACTAGGACAACTTTCAAAGCTGGTGTTTCAAATGTGTTTCATTTGGCTTCCAAATTATGCTTTTTTCTATTTCTCTGAGTATGTTTTATGATCAGTAATGATAACTTTTAAACAAAGTGTGTTCCTGTTCTTTATTTTGTCCTTTGAAGAGAATTACTTATGCAGCTATTATGCATTGTTTGCCATTCATTCATCTGAACACTGCTATGCAGTGCATCCTTTTGTGCAGCTGGCATTACCTCTCTGGGCTGTCTCCAGCAACTGGTTAGCATTACCTTTTCCTTTCAAGAGCTAAGTGGATATGCAGTATTTTACTCTGACAGCTGGGCCATTTTATTTGAGCCTTATTGGACTTGATAGTTACCTTTAGGGAATGTCTTTTTCAATTGTTTGTTTTCAAAGTCTTTTGTCAGTTCAGACTGTGAAACACAAAGAATGCTGAAATTGTTGGTACTGATACATCCATATGGGATAACAAATGATGGAGGAATCCCTGTTCTTTGGACATTGCAGGAGGTTATTAGTATTACAGAGCCCCCAAAAGGAGAAAGAAAAGCTGTTTTCAGTTTTTTTAAAATTATTTTACTTTGCATAATAAAGTTTGTGCATGTATGGTGCCATTACACTATTCAGGACTCCACAACCGCAGTGGAAGCAGTGACACAGTTCCAAATTAAGTTGTGTCCCACTCATGGCAAAGAAGCACAGCCCCATACATAAGAAATGGACTTACAGATGCCCCATCATTGTGGATATTGCAATTATCAACCCAGATGGGCAAAATATTTCGTCACAGTAAGGTATCTAACAAGAAGCACACCCGTTCTTATTTAAAATACTTTTAACGTTCCTGTACTTGATATTCATAACAAGCCAGTATGAAATTTGAGGATTGATTTGCAAGTGCAAATTACTGGTTGCTAGCTCTGTCTCCTGTTACACAGCTATGAATCTACTTGTTTGAGAATTATTAATGTCATCACTCAATTAGTGACTGGAAAGGGATTTTGTTCACAAGAGAATCCCTGTAAAATCCATTCAAGGTAGGCAGCAATAAATGCAGCCCTAAAGGGAAGTGAAAGCCTGGCTTGAAAGGCTTCTGTTTCTAAAATCTATCACAGAAAGTTCTTTTCAAATTAAATAGCTAAATAAATCAACTTATCATGTGGGATTTTTCAATACTTATTTACAATAGTTATTTAATATGCACACCTCATTCCAGACCAAACAGATAGTTTATAGAGTTAATATTTTGATTCTATTTTTCATCTGTGTAATTACAAAACAGAGAGAAGTGTTTGGGCTCTTTTTCTTTACCTTGGCACCACTGTTTCATGTAAGGTATAAAAGACAAAGGATATTACTTGTATAACCTGTTCAGGTCAGCCTAAATCTTTCTTGCTCCCCCATTAATTCTACAGTGTTCTGAGGACACACAAATCAGATCTTAGTTCTGAGAAATCTATTTTTTTCCTAGGCTTTGTTTTCTAGTTTTATGATCTTCACAGAACTGGAATTTGTTTCCTGTGGCTCCTGGAAAAAACCCAAATGTCGACACCAATGCAACATCCCCCCAGTGACAGGAACAACCAGTTACATATTCTGAGGCATTATCTGACACCCATCACCCCACTCAGTTCATCCTGCCCAAGGCACTGATGGGGCTACATCCCACAGGAAGAATCTGCCTCACGAGGCTGTCCTTCACTCCTGGACTGCTCCGATCCCAGGACAGCCAACAAAAGAATTAGTCTCATTTTTTCAGGTCTGAAAAGGGGCAATAACATGCATGTCAACTGTTAATGAAATATGGATTAATTCTTAAATGAAATAACAGTTTTTTATGAATCAAAACCAGTACAATGAGGGCAATTTACTTTTGAAATACAGGAGATGCCGTCAGATATGGCATGAATTTAACTCTCAGTGTCAAACAGCATGGATTCATGAGCTACAAAATAATACTACAATGTGTATTAATCTTTTCAAATGATTGCAATGACTGGAGTTTTAGACAGCCGTTTTGGAATTTAGGCAAAAGATTTCGAGTTTGGAGATTGGCCTGAGTTTTTGATTGCAGGGCTACTGGACTGTTTAATCCTCTTCAGTTCTTCCTCCTGACTTTTCTTCTTTTAGCATTTATCTCCTTCCTTCCTTCTTTCCTTCTTTCCTTCCGCCACTTCCGCCACTTCCTTCCTCCCTCCTTCCCTTCTTGCCTCCTTCCTTTCCTCTCTCTGTCCTTCCCTCCTTCCCTCCTTCCCCCCTTTCTTCCCTTCTTCCTCTTTTCAAACCAATGTAGATACACATATTCATACTGTGTCATCCATGTTTTGTATTCTACAAGAATCTTTAAAATCTATTAAAATAAACCCAAAAACAAAGCTGTATTGAATCTAACAAGCTGTGGAAAAGTGAGCATTTACAGTATGGTTCAGTCATACATAACCCAGTACGATAACATTTAATAAAGTGGAGATTATGAAACAAAAGGGCAACACTGGTCACTAAACAGATGGAGAGAGCAGCGGGAGAGGCAACATTAGCATTCTGCAAGTCAACTTGGCAGCAGTTACTTAATACCAGTAAGTCAATGGATCAACAGGCAAAAGAAGGGCATTCAGCCTTTCAACAATATCTAACCATAAATTCAATTATTGCAATTCAGAATTTCTTTTCCCCTTTACTGTTCGTGCTAGTAATTAGTATTTTTAACTTCTTTTAATTATTGGTGTTTCTTTGAGATTCAGCCTATGTAGAAACATTTCAAAAACTTTCATAGAGGACTTAGTCATAGTTTACAACACCTAAACCTCTCCTGCGTAGAAAACTGTGACAGCCAAGGTACTTGTAGAATCATAGAGAGTGCTGGAAATTTTTATGCAATAGTCATATAGCAACACACCACAAACAGGCCTAAAAGTGCCCTGCTTTTATAAAACTCCTGTTCCTATTTTGTTTTAAACAGTCTGATGTGCATGCTTGAATATAATATCCAGGTAATTGTAAAATTCAGAATTTGGCCCTCTTAATATGTGTGTGGATGAAGAAAATAATCACATGGTGAAAAAGGTTCTGAAATTAAAACAGATGGTGCACATATGTCTCCAAAACATTGACACAACTGAATGTGAATAAATCATGTCTAAAAAGACAGGAACTGAGGAATGCAACTTCCCTTTTTACTTATAGTATTGTGGTGGGATTTTAGGTGAGCTCCCAAAAAACAAAGAGAGCTCCAATAAATCTCAATCTGCTAAAGAACAAATTCTTCTTAGTGTGCAGACTTCTGATACCAGAAAAGTGTGAATTTAAATCCTCTTCCAGAAGCAACTGGCAGCAGGCTGAGGGGGAGGAAAGGGTCAAGCTCAAAGTTAAACACATCAGAATCATTAAAAATCACATCTGGGGTCATGTAGCTGTGACCAAGCCCATTGGAATCTTTCTGAATTACCTAAGAATAACCAATATGTACCAATGATGTAACAGAAATGCAAGTTCTTTCTTTTACAAGTTCTGCACCTCTCTTTTAGACCAAAACTATAAATTTTAATCAACATTTCAGAGGCAATTGGATGTTCACTATATTAAACACATTTACCTAATAGTGGTGTTGGAGAAGATCCATGTTTATACAACTGCAGTCCCGTCCCACGGCCACTGGAGCTGACGGGTGCTGGCTAGCCGCTCCCAGAGTGACCGGTGGAGACCACGAATCCCGCCTCTCCCAGGTTCTCTGCGAGAACCCCGAGGAGTGGCTCCATCTGTGACGTGGCGATGCAGGCGAGAGGACGACTGCGAAGCACTGAAGTGAAGGAAGGGAGGAGCGGACACATGTATGGCTGCCGAGACGCTTTATTGACCCAGGCAGGGCCAGTAACAGCGTCAGAGACAAACCGTTGGGGAGGCACTTATAAAGGGGAAGGGCGCGACACGAGGAGACACGAGGGACCAATGAACGAAGCCCAGGGGCGGAATGAGGGATGCAACTGAACCAATAGGAATGGCACAGGGGAGGGAGAAGGCTCAGGGGACAAATCATATGTTAAGTAAGGGAAGATTGACATAGAAATTTCTCAAAATGAAAGGGGGTTGGTCGCAATGATGGAACAGGTAACCGGCAGGAGCAGCAAACCATTATGAGGGAGAGCATGGGGGGAACCGAGGGTCAAACCAAAATCTTAACTTATAAAAAATAACCAACTTCACAATAAAACCCATACAGGACACACAATGCTACATCTCCCCCTGTTTTATTTGTTTTAAAAAGGAGAGGGGGCACTGTAAAAAGGAACAGAGTCCAGTTCATGGAGAGGGCGCTGTAAAAGGTGTAAAGTCCAGTCCTTTATACTTTGGTGCTCTCTGTCTTTTGGTTCTCCCACCATCTATCGTTTTTTGTAACAATGGCAGCAAAGATGATCTTGCATGCTGAGGAAGGCTTTGTGCTGGAGGCAGTGATGACTTGCTACAAGACACTGAAGCACAAGGACAGCAGGAAACGAATGACAGCAAAATACCTTATGTTCTTCATGGAGGACAGCATCCACAATTGTGGGTGCCTGAATTGAAATGAGAACAGAACACATCATGAATACTAAAACAAACCTAACAACGGAATTTCTCTGAGGGAGAGGCAAACGAATAAAAGAGGTAATATCAGGAGTCTCTTCCCCTCCTGCAGCATTTTCTATTCTGTGCAAATGTGTGGTCATTGGGGTCTTCCTGGCTGTGGGGAGTTACAGCTTGAGGTGCGTTAACAGTCTCCGTTGGTGTATAAGGCTTGATTAATTTCTTAGGGACCCTTCTGACACCTGAGGGTGTGGACAAGCAGGCGTATCCACGACTCCAAGTGATGAGCTGGAGTGGACCCTGGATTTCTCCAGAGTCTGGGTCCCTAATAAGGACAGGTGGCTTTTCTTTGAACCCATAGTGTTGTTGCTGGTGGAAGTGTCTCAGGACTGGCGGCTCCAGTCTGTCAAAAGAACAATTCAAAAAATTGATAGTAAAGAGTGCTTTACGAAGTCTGAGATGTGGGGACAGAACTTGGACATCTCCCCATTGGCAGGCGAGGACTTGCTTTAAAGTTTGGTGAGTGCGTTCTATTACAGCCTGACCAGTGCAGGAGTGTGGAATTCCCGTCTGATGTTGTACCCCCCATTCCTGTAAAAACTCACCAAATGCCTTGGAGGTATGAGCTGGGCCATTATCTGTTTTGATGGTAGATGGGATCCCCAAAACTGCAAAGGCATGAATCAGATGTTTTTGTGCATCTGCCACTTTTTCCCCAGTATGAGCTAAGGCAAAGACTGCCCCTGAGAAGGTGTCTACAGATACGTGGAATATTTGAACTGCTTAAATTCGGACGCGTGGGTGACATCAGTTTGCCAGACTTTGCAGCTGGGGAGTCCTCTAGGATTCACCCCAGAACCCAATGATGGTAGAGCTGTCTTCTGGCAAATTGGGCAGGTGGCCACAATCGCATTGGCTTGGTCTTGCCGTAGGTGCAATTGGCGGACCAGCCCTGGGACATTCTGATGAAATTGCTGATGGCTTAATTTGGCTTGCTGGTAGATGTTAGGTAGGCCAGCCAGCTGCAAGGGTGCGGCTAGGGCATCTGCCCTGCGGTTTCCTTCGGCAATAAACCCAGGGAGGTCGGTGTGTGATCTTACATTCATTACAAAGAAGGGTTGCTCTCAGTGGGAAACCAGGTGTATTAAACGCGAGAGCAAGCAACAGATGGCAGGATTGGAAATTTCTTTAAGCACTGCATGTTCTGCCTGGGACACTACGCCTGCTACATAGGCCGAATCAGTTACCAGATTAAAAGGCTGTGGAAATTTCTCAAAGGCCCTATCGACTGCATCTAACTCAGCAACTTGTGGAGAACCCTCCACAATCTGCACATCAGCTTCCCACTGCTGAGTCTGAGGGTCGTTCCAAGTAATAACAGACTTGTGAGAACCTCCAGATGCATCTGTAAAAACTGTCAGGGCTTTGAGTGGACAGCGACTTTGAACCTCTTTTGGAATCAAATTAAATTCAACATTAAACAATTTGTAGCCTGGATGGTTGATTGAAATTTGGCCAGTGTAGCTGTCTTGGGCGAACTGCAAATTCTCATTGGACAGGTATAAATTTTCTACAGTGTCCAAAGATATCCTCCCCGTGGATGTTTGGATAGGGAGGTGAATGCATGCAAATTCGCACCCCACCAACACACGCAGGCGAGCCCTAGCCCTTGTGATCAGCTGAGCCATCAGTTCTTGCAGCTTGGTGATGCTCTTGGACAGCTGGTGACCAAGGAACACCCACTCTATAATTAAGAGGGGGTCCTTTTGGTCTGTGTCCCATTGAAAAATCAACCCATAAAGATGTGGTAGCCTACCCAGAAATATGAAGCTGAAGGGCATATCCTCATGACACGGTGGGTGTGTCGACTTGCAGTGATGGATTGGACCTTCTTGAGTGCTGCCCTGGCCTCCGGAGTCAGGGCCCTCGGGGAATCCAGGGTCTTCCTCCCTTTTAACAAGTTGAAGAGAGGGGATAAATCTCTTGTGGTGAGCCCCAACCAGGGCCTGATCCAGTTTAGGGATCCACAGAGATGGTGCAGGTCCCTTAGGGTTTTAGGGTTAGTGTGAATTAGGATTTTTTGGAGTATAACGGTGGGTGATCTCAAGGCCCAGATACTTCCAAGGTGGCAGATGTTGGACTTTCTCTGTTTGCAACTCAAATCCTTCCACTGACAAGGCTGTACTATTGTCCTCTAAGGCGCGTGAACGCATGTCGTTGTCAGGGGCACAAATAAGGATATCATCCATGTAATTATATATTATGCATTTTTTCTCCCTTGTGCGCTGAGGGGACAGAACCCTAGCAACCTACCACTGGCAGATATTAGGGCTGTTTTTCATTCCCTGAGAAAGAACGCACCAGTGGTAGCGCTTCATGGGAGCTCCTCTATTGAAGGTACAGAGAAAGCAAACCATGGTGCATCATCTGGGTGAAGGGGAATATGAAAGAAACAGTCTTTGATGTCAGTAACTGCCAATTTCCAATTTTGTGGGAGAATAGATGAGGAAGGCATCTCTGGTTGGAGGGAACCTATGTCTTCAATGACATTATTGATTCTCCTCAGATTGTGGAGAAGACACCACCTGTCACCTCCACACCTCCTGATAACAAAAACAGGAGAGTTCCAGGGGCTGTTGGTTTCCACTATGTCGTCTTTGGCCAGTTCCTCTTCCACAATCTGAGTTAACGCCTTTAATTTTCGTTTGTTCAGCGGCCACTGGTTTACCTGGACTGGTTTATCAGTAAGCCAACTCAGTTTTAGGGTAGGGCGCTCCTCAGTGGCAGCGCCTAAAAATGCTGAGGAGTGGGCAAGTCCAATTTTGTCCCCCATTGTGACATGGCATCTCTCCCCCACAGGGTAAACTTAGAATTCAAAATGAATGGGCGTACAGACGCTAATTGCCCATTCGGCCCCGTAATTTGCACTATGTTCTTTCATCTACGTGCCGATTGGAAACCCCCAACTCCCAGTACTGAGCTACTCACATTTTGCAGCCCCATTGTGAGGGCCCTTTGTGTGGAGGAATGACCGTCACGTCTGCTCCCGTGTCCATCATCCCTTGAAGTTGAATAGATTGACTCCTGCTCTTAAGGCCACACCACACGAGGGGCTTTTCCTCTCTTAACACCTCAGTGTAAAAGACAAAAAGGTCCAGGTCATTACACATAAAATGTGGTATAGGGATAGCTTGCGCAATGATCTGGCCTTCCAGCGGGGCGCGGGGGGGTGGGGGGGGGGTGGGATGGACACAGCGCATCATGAGGGTGAAGCGCTCTGGGTGGAGTGTGAGGACTGCTGGAACGACTTCAACCCCCAAGGGAGTGTATTTAGTGTCCCCGACAACGAGATACTTGCAATTGACGGATGGAATGCGCCTGTAGGTCTCCGCCTGTTGAATATGTGGGAGAAGTCCAGGCTCTACGCCAATCTCGTGCCAGTCCTGATTGGAATAAACGATAGAGTGAGTTAGTCTGAGTCTGTAAGGTTCACAACAATCTGATGTGGTTAATTGGCAAACGTTATTATGATTAGCTGACCCCTCGCAGGCTACCCTATTTATATAATCGCACGGGGCTTGGAGGCGTTCAGTTTTTTTGACCGTGGTGACTAGAATGTTCGCCCCCTTGTGCTCCCCTTCTTTCTCCCCCTGCACTCAGGGGAGTCCTCCCAAGGAAAGGGCAGCAGTGAATCAGGTGATCGTCTCAGCCACAATGGAAGCAACAACGCTGTGGTGACATCAGTGTGCTTGGAGCTCGTGGAGTAAAGCTGGGTCTTGCTGGGGTTGAGAAGGCTGCGGCCATTGCTCTTTCGGGTGGCGGATTGGCTCTACTGACATCTTCAATGATGAGCATGGCTTTCTGCGTGCACTCCTCAGTAACTTGAGCGAGTGTGGGAGGAGGTGATGCGGGAAGAGCGAGGATGACCCTCCTGCAGGCGTCATTGCCATTATTAGTTACAATGTCTAGAATGAGCTTCTCTTGCAGCTGAGGGCTGTCTACCCTTCTCTTGACTGCAGCTCTTACCCTGTCAACAAAATCTACAAAGGGTTCAGAAGGAGGTTGTTTAATGGCAATGTAAGGCGCTGCAGGTTCTTTGGAAGGCATCCCAAAGAAAGCTCATTCGGCCGTAGCCCTCACCAAATCCAGGACTTCCCGGGGAATTATTGCCATTTGCGTTTGCGCAAAACTCCACTCCCCCTCACCCATAAGGTGATCCATTGTAATCGGGTGGCCCTCAATATCCACAGCATAGTCCTCACTTTTCTGGATCTCTGGGGAGAGGTCCCCTGTTAACCTCCTCCAATTCCTCTCCCACAATTGTTACTCAGCTGGAGTGAGCAGACAACTAAAGAGGCGTTTAATATCTCTGGGCATTAATGTTCTTGAAAATGTTGTCTTTAAAATGCTCTGAAAAAACTCGGTTTTTGGGCCAAATTCTAGTTTGGACTTGCAGAGATCCCGGATACTACCATAAGAGAGTGGCTCATACCGCGGGTGTGTCCCGTTTCTATTATAGGTAACTGGAGCGAGGAACAAAGGCTCTGCATTACTTAAAGCATCCTATTTTCCAGGCCCGCCTCCGGCTGCTGCATCTCCGTGGGAACCAGAAGGTGGGGCATGGGAAACAGGAATCGAGGGGGCGGCACCCTGAGGGTGAGGGGTGGAGGCCGTGTGCAGCAATGGTGGAGCAGATGGTAATGCCATGGGAAAAGGGGAGGGGTCAGATGACATGGGAGGAGGTGTTACGTAATCATACCTGGGAGAAGACAATGCAAACGCCGCAGAGGAAGAGGAGGGGAAAGAGGCAGGGTTAGGAGGCAGGGCAGGACAGAAGAGATTGTGGGAAGGAGACGCTTCTGCCATGAGGTGGCTGCCATTTTGTGGCGTGGGCATGGTCGCCACATGGCAGTGGCCATTTTGCAACAACAAAGAGGGAGAAGAACACCGACCCACGCAGTGGCAGCCATTTTGTAGCGTAGAAGCAGCTGCCACGAGGTGGCGACCATCTTGTGGCATGTCTTGGGATCGCGCGAGGAAGGGGTTTTAGGCACTAAAGCGACCTTGAACATTTTCAGGGTCAGAAAGTGGGAAAAGGGGATTGGAAAGAGGGTTAGGAGCAGGTTCCCCGACAGAGTGGCCGGCACTGTCAGGGCAAGGGTACCGAGGGGACTGGCAGAAGCCAGGGAGACAGTAGCAGCCCTGCGTCTGCTCTGGACAGGTTGCTTCCCCCCCTCCACCAGGCGTAGGGGAAGCGGTAGTAGGGAAAGAAGGCAGGGGCAGGGGTTGAGGGAGAACTAGGGAGCTTGCCGCAGGACATTTTCCACTTTCCCGTACGTGAATCCCCGCATTATTTTTGACAACTTCAATAATTAAAAGAAACAGCCGCATATATCCTTCCCTGACAGTAGGATCACTTTTCTTGGTACTTTCAGTTAATTCGCAACCTACTGCCTTCCAGAAACTCTCATCTTTGACCTCTTTAGTGATCAATTGCAGGAACTTAGAAAATATCAATTGGACAAAACTTTTAACTAAACCCTTAGAAATCTGTTCACTTCCCTCCCGCAGGAATCCCACAACTTGGAAATATACCTACTTCTGCTGAGTCGACAGCCTATTACCCATGCTGCCGGCTCAGAACATTTCCACCCACTCGCTGCTGGAAACGGAAAACTTAAAAGTTTGAAAAGGGTCCCAAAAGCTGCGGTGGTGACTGCTCACACTGATCACGGTGTGTCCCCTCTCCCTGGGATTAACAATCACCGAAAGGGAGCTCTCCCCAGCTGGGTCTGTCCCGACGCCACCAGGGGAAAACTCACCAGACCACTAACTTCAGGAAAAAAAACAGCAGGAGCAGTTCCCAATCCAGGAAGGCGTTCCTTTATCTGCACGCTGCCAAGAAGGGAGTGTGCTCTTGCTCCCCCGGGAGCACCGCTGGACAAAAATTGACGTGCTTACACAGAGGTGTTGGTGCTGCCAGGAACTGATAA
>JACDOX010000158.1:1547372-1601132 GCA_014549065.1 Cardinalis cardinalis
ATGGCACAGGGGAGGGAGAAGGCTCAGGGGACAAATCATATGTTAAGTAAGGGAAGATTGACATAGAAATTTCTCAAAATGAAAGGGGGTTGGTCACAATGATGGACAGGTAACCGGCGGGAGCAGCAAACCATTATGAGGGAGAGCATGGGGGGAACCGAGGGTCAAACCAAAATCTTAACTTATAAAAAAACCCAACTTCACAATAAAACCCATACAGGACACACAATGCTACGTACAACTACACCCAAATTTTAAAAATTAATAATTTTCCCATGAAATAATAGTGAAAATGAGAAAATCAAAAAAGGCATAATTTTCCAAGGATCTGAATTTTGCCTGTTCTTCAACATCTTTTGAAGAACATTGACTTCATATGTAATTTACAGCAAAGATCAATTGTACTGTCTTAGAGTACACTACTTTCAACTTCCAGGGCCTAGCAGCAATCTCTCATTTGCCTTTTTCATGAGAATTTCTTAGCCAATTAGAAATTTAAATTTAGGCCGAGTGCAATGTTTTGATTTATGTGACCACAGATAGAATCTACTGATTGACCTACTAATGAATCTACCAACAGATATATTCTGTACCTGTTGATACTCATGTGCACATGTATGCATATATATTGATATAAATATAGATATATACGTACGTGTGTGTATATATATGCACCTCTATATATGTATGTGCATACATCATCTATATAATGTGTTTCATTTGCATATAGTATGTGTATAGTTTATATAATTTATACTGTTTACACATTTTTTTACTATATGCTATATATATAGTATGTGCCTGTTTCTGTTTCTTATTAAATGGCATCACAAAATATCATGATACTTTCTGAAAGCTTTCCAAGTTTTTCTAGTGGATAATGTTGTAGTAAGGAAGAAGAGGTGCTAATGAGGAAAACACTCTGTGTAAGGCCTACTCACTTGTTTAAATGGAGGACAGGATGGTGCATGGAGCGTTTCAATCAAAGCATTGGTACTAGGAGAAATGGAGTAGTAATCTCCGCCATAAGAAGTTAGGAAGAGTACTGATAGCATGTGACACATCTTTTTATTGCCATTTAAACAGTCTTTGATCTTGGAATTGTTTTTTTCACCTAAATATTAAAATTTCCTTTATTTTTCAGTTTGTATTACAGCTAATTCAATATACCAATGTCTTAAATACAGCGCCATTTAAAGTTAAACAGATAGTGTCTGAAATAACACAAAAAAGTTTTCAAAAATTTCCGTATAATGTATTTTGAGTACAATAAAAGTAAAACAGCCATGGCAAACACATTCCATAAATAGGGAAATATTATCATTTAATCCTCTTCACAACATATGGTAGCTACATATTTATTTGCATGGTAAATATTGAATGTAGTAAAATTTAGTGCAATATTTTGGTCTACAGGGAGTTCTAATTTATGGGCACCCAGACTTGTACACAATGATTTGTAAGGCTTTCACCATCAACTATGTCCAAATAAGTTGTATCAAGCATACTAGCAATTAATTATTTCTATATCAGAAGAAAAATTATATAATGTTGAGTCTCAAGAACTGAAGATGCTTGCACATCTTCACTCAAGGTGTTTTTAACTAATTGTTCACAAAATCAGTTAACCGAAGCAGAATTAGACTCTTTCAGGATAAAACATAAAGTTATTTTTATTTATCTCAAGATTTCTCTTGTGTGATAGGGGAATAGTCACGGACATGAAAGTATGATTTCATAATTTTGCACACAAGTGATGCAATAATAAACAATGTGCATGTAAAAAAGGGGGTAAATGCATCTTAATTTACCAAGTAAGGAAGATGTTTATTTTCTTGAGACTTGAGCTAGGTAAGTGGGATAGAAGAACACAAATAATAGACAAAATTTTGATAAGTCAAGAACTGGGGAATTTTATGTAAGAATTTAAAATACATCAAGAGGTTTTTAGTTTCTGTCTGTTACCAGAAATGCTACAATGAGAGAATTGTCGCATGAAATGGACCCATGCTGCAACAAGGTGTCATGTCAGCTAGATGGGTTTTATCATTATTCTCTATGCTCTGCTACTGTTGTTATTATCTCATACACATCAACTTAATCACACATCTTAGCTTATTTGGGACTTGCAACTCCAGTTCCACATAGCTCAGACTAGGCAAAGGCTGGCACATATTGAGAGATGGTTGCTGATCTTTTTTCTTCTTTTAAAAAATTCATTCTCAAATGATTGGATTTCTCTCAGGCAATCAGTATTAGTAAATCTCTCAACAGATAAACTAGAAAGAATAAGAAAAGGAATCAATAATTTGGAGGTTGAGAATCTCACCATGAAGTTACATAATAGATTTTTTTTTTGCCAGAAAAACTGGCCATAAAAATTCCTTTCATTACTTTTTTACTGTGGATGTTATTTATCAGCCATGCCAATTCATTAGATTATTAGACTATAATATTAACCGGTTAACAATAATACCCTTTTTTTGGCAGCTACATCTAAGCCAGTTTTTCTGCCAAATCTGATGGTCATATAACTACACATATAAAAGAACAAACCAGACAAACCCCTATGGGAAAACTTTTCATTTTGTGAACAGCAATTAGGCATCCAATTACCATTTAACCATTCTGAAAACTGTTCTCCCATCATCCTTTCCCGTGTTTATAAATTTGGAAATTCAACAATTTTTTTTAATCCACATTCTCAGCCTTGTATATCTGGACTTGCTGGCCATTAGATTGGGCAAGATATGTTTTCATGCTTCCTCAAGATTCCTAAACCTTTTGCGTCTGTGTTCTGGATTGCAAGAACCAACTGCAATCTGGTTGTGATTATAGCACTTTGGATATGATGACCATTTTCTTCTATATTCAGCCTTTAGCATAAATTTCTTTTCCCTCTTACTGTCTCTTTGAGTTTTTTGTATTGCTTTGTTCTGTTTGTCACATCATCCATTACATGCAGACACTGATGAGGAGAGAAAAGGGAAGAGCTTGGAAAATGAAAGTCTTTGTAACTCCAGGTGTGTTGTCAGTTGCTGCTCACTGTCGTTTTTAGTTTTCCTTGGTCTGCTAACAAGAATATGTAACTGAAAATACACAAAACAAAAATTAATAGCTACCTGGAGAAAAAAGAACAAAAGAAGTTTCATTTTATGAATACTTTGGCAGCTTGAAGCACCAGCTGCCTGTTTGTTTTACTATTATTTGTTTTAAATTTATACATGGATGGGTGGGAGGGAAGGCAACTTACAGTACTTGTTCCTGTTATCCTCATTATTTTATAAACTTGATCTTGGTCCAAGTACAATTGCTAATGGAAAGAAAAGAATCATTGTTCCTCAGATCATGAGAAGGCTGTTCTGTGCCTATTTCTATTCCCTCCCTGGTAGCTATAAAATACTTCCTTCAATGGCGAGAAGGTCAGTCTTTCACAGAGAAATCTTGACTTCTATTACTGCTTAGCCATGTTTTGTGTTAAATGCAATGATCAAGTAGGACATTCAGATTGCAAACCTTGATCCCAATGCACTTCCAAACACCCATATATTTAATATTATTTTCCTAGTCAGAATTCTCCCAGCAATGCCTCTTGTTTTGTAGGTGCTTCTGGTTTTGGTGTTTGTTTTTTTTTTTGAGTACAGAGCCAGAAGCAGTCCAAAACCAGCCCAACACTTTTTGGAAACAGTCTAATCCAGAAAAACCAGAGTAGCGTGGAAGACAAACCCATGCTTTCTACACAACAAGCACAAGTAAGAATGTGCCTCTTTCCAGATTTTCCTCAGACTGATCTCTAATCTCCAGCCCCATTTTCTACTCTCAGTATTGGCTTATTTGTACTCTGGTTACTAGTAAATAGTGTGTAGTGTATCTTTCTCATACAGCTAGCTATGAAGAAATAGCTCTAGGAATGTACACAAGAAAAGGAAATAAAGGAAAACTAATAGAATGTATCTTCAGTGTATTTAAAATAAATGATTCAGAAAAAGACTTCCTGGTTCCTAGCAGATGGGGTAAATAAGAAACTAACTGTTGAGGTGGTAAATGCACACCCATGTGGATTCTACTCTGGCTAGATTTCGGGAGGATATATCTTTGGGAAAAACCTCACACTACAGGAGATCACATGAGACTGTCATTTTGTCCTTTCTGCCCTTTAATTCTCTGAGAAAAGCTTCAGCAGCTAAAAAAAGGCTCTGTAACTGCAAGTGAGAATAAGAGATGTGGCTAATGGGCCCACAGCTGACTAAATTCTTGTTCTCTTGGAGCAGGCTGAACGCTTCCATTTCACAGCCACATCAGTGAAAGGCTCAGAAATCCCCTGAAGCTTCTGAATTCCTGAGAACGCAACGCATTTAGCATTTTGTGTTGTGACCCCATCTGGGTTTCAGCTATCAAATGTCATACAGAATGCAGAGGCTGAATATGTGAAGGAATGAGTTTCTCAAAGGCTGAAAGAGCTGTCGACAAAGTCTACAGCGCAAACTTGGATATAATACTTGGCATTTACCTAGATCATTTCAGGGCATGATATTAGCGTGGGCATCTTTGTGTGAATTTGAGCGTGACCACTGTAAAAAGAAATAAAAATCAAAAACCTTTTTTTTAATATCCTTTTAAATTCTAGACATTCTTTAATTACATTTTTAAAAGGCAAGAACTACAAAGCAAAATGGAAGCTGTTTACAGCTGGGTATCTATTTTACACACCTTTACAAGGCAGTGTATTACATTCTTCAGAACCAGCTGGAAAACTAAGATTAAGCCTAACTCTCTTCAGGATTAGTAAATACCTTGCTGGAGCCAGTAATTCTGCCCTTTAAAAACAGAACAGCCTAATGGTCTTTTCCAACGTAGGGGAAATTACTTCCAAATATCTCTTTATATACTGAATTTTGGCTGCTTTTTGAAAATATGCACCATAAATTCCGCTCAGGGAATGATTCCTTGGGTTCATGCCAAATTACCAGGTCATTTAAATAGATGCTGTATGCTGTTATGCACTTAAAATTATTTACGCTAGTTTTATAATTTCTTCAATCTGCTCTTTAACACTAATACAGTGGCTAACCATTTACTCCAGAAAATCAACATCTTTCCTTTATTTCCTTTCTGTGGAGAGAATGTTATCCAGCATCAGTGTAGCTGCAGTGATGTTTCAGAGGATTTTCATTTACATTGCAAATAGCTTGATTATCTTTATTTTGAATACTGTATTTCTTCTTGTCAACTCTCCTCCCTTTCATTTTTCTCTTTTGAGTTCTGCCCATACTGCTTTGTAACTATCTTCCCAAGCTTCTGAGGCTTGAGCATTTAGTAGTTCACATTTGGGAGCTGGTGAATGGCCTATTTTGCTGGCCGAGGTACATAATGCTTATAGCAGTATGGGAAATTAGGATTGATCAAAAATAACTGGCATATGAGCCTCAGAAAATGTCAATCAAAATAGCTTTCATCATTTTAATATCAGTTAAGACTGTAGATAGATAGACGGAAATAATTTTACAATCATTAAGTTTGCATGGTAGATACAAGGGGAATGACTTAAGGAGATAGCCTGAGAAGTTAAATTTGGAACTTTACTGCTTTTACTATGCTGTATAATTGCCTAGCTGC
Source organism: Cardinalis cardinalis (assembly GCA_014549065.1). Classification (NCBI taxonomy): domain Eukaryota; kingdom Metazoa; phylum Chordata; class Aves; order Passeriformes; family Cardinalidae; genus Cardinalis; species Cardinalis cardinalis. The sequence continues at coordinate 1,552,989 of JACDOX010000158.1, forward strand.
ATGCCATCTGTTCATCTTCCTCCCTTCAGGCAAAAGGGCATTACAGCTGAGCCAGTAGCAGGAAAGGGTAGAAAAGGAATCTTATACATAGAAAAAATAGCAAAAAAAGCAATTGTAAATGTCAGCAATCACACAGAAACCTATTTTGGGTTGTAAATTAGCACAAAAAGAGATCTACTTCTCTCAGCCTCAAATCCTTTTGCTTTTGGGTAAAACCCACAAGAGAAATAGGGTAGTCCCAAGTTCACACTCCAACAGTAACAGCTGAAAGGAAGTTCTGATGCCACAAAGTCAATGATAGATCTTCCATTGATTTCAAAAGAGACAAGAGACTACTCTTAAATTTATTCCTGTCTCATGAGACACTAAAATGATCATCCAAGTTCAATTCCTGATCCTCATTGAAAATATGCTTGTTGAGCTCTCTGACTTTGTTTATTGACAATTCTGCTTGGTAAGTGTTTTTCAATGCATGAAGTTCTCCCCTGGACAGTACCTACGTTCCTTTCTGAAGAACTTCTCTTTCCCAGGTACTTCTGTCATGAAAGTTTCTCTGGTTTTTCCTCCTTTTCTCCACTGTGCCTGCCTTCCTGCCTATTTTTCCAGCGACCAGCAAGAATCAGAGACTTTTCTTCAAAGTGTTTTTCTTGAGAAATCCTGACTCTTCGTGCTATGCCTGATCTTGATGTGTCTCTGCCCACACTTCTGCAGCTCAGACATGCTATTGTAATAACTCTGAATTATTTTTGATCAAGTTATTATTGTATTACCCTTATTTGCAGCTGGTTGAAAGTAGAAGTTTCTGGGTACATGCAGACCTGCCTGTTAAACATAAACACAAGCCTCACAGCATAATGGGGGAAGATAAAAAGTCATTAGATAAAATCAAGAGGTGCTAAAGTAATTTGGTTTGTTTCGGTGAGCAGCACTGGTGGTCACCTATTCAAAAATGTTTCCTAGCAGGCCAGGGAGCATCCTTTCCTACCACAATTTCACTTGACATCTTCCATGGGGATAGTCTCTAAAACAGATGGTATTGCCTTCATTTAATAGCACATAAAAAAAACCCCAAAACATTGTAAAAACAGCTTTGGTCCCTGAAAGTATGGTCAGTGTTTGTCATTCATTTTCCTGACACGGTTGGATGCTGATCTCTGGCTTCAATGGGTGCTAGGCTATTGAGCCATCTCTAAAGCCCCAAAAGCACATCATGATCTTAACTGAAGACTGCTAGTCAAGAGACCCAACTCACCATCGTGCTTTTCTCATCTCAGTTATAATCTGTGAGAGAAGTCTGTTAGGTCCTCCAACGTCTTCAGCAAGGATTGCTGTACACTGATTTCAAGCACAGTTATTGCTACAAACCCAAACTGCTTTTTTTTAAATTACATTTTTTTTCATTAATGAAAAACTAAGGGCTTCTCACTGGAAGTGAGGATGTCGTCGTTCTTGTTCAGCTATGTAATTAAAACAGCTTTAACAATCAGAAAATAAAAATAGACAAAAGTTAATTCACATTAAAAAATTACTTCTGTTGTGTAATATTATTCTTCCAAAACATATTCTTCCAAAACATATTCCCCCAAAACATTCTTCTTCATATATATTTCAATTTGTTTAAAAGTGTATGTATACTTGAAGGAAAATGGTATGTTTTTGAATATATTAGTAAATAGTCCACATGTTCTTACAACTGGAAGAACTGTTCTCACACTGATGTTAATTTTTAATTTAGCAACTTAGATCCTGGCACAGTATGACTTTAAAAAAAATTCAACAGGTTTCAGCAAACTTTTTGATATATATTGACAATATCCTATCCCAGTCATGTTCTTCACTTTCTTTCCTGCTTGTAAACTGATTGTTAACTTTGTTGAAATGGTTAATGTCACTAACTTTTCCAGCAGCATAATCACAAATCTCACTTAGCAAGTATAAGGGTCCTCCTTAGAAGAAATTTCTCTTTTCTCATACTCACTGTGGAAAAATGATGCTTGAAGTTTATGGCACAGATATGAAGAAATACATGCACACACACATATATCCATATGTATATATTCTCCTTTATATTTCTTTGTAGGTAAAATATAAAGAGTCTGGTGAACATAAAATTGCAAAATATTCATAACTAGGAAGATAAACTTTTATGAACAGTTTGTGTAATTCACCTAATGGCCTTATGGGTTGTAACACAAATCTTATGCCTTGACAAGCTGATTCATCTTGTAGTATCTCAGTGAAGCTCAGCTTTTAAATAAACATCCTAACCCTTTCATTTTCTGCTCATGCTCCTAATTTTCCATGGGTCACTTAATTTCTTTCATTTGGCCCCCCTATCTCTCCCTTTGTCACTACCATATCTGGAAATTTGCAGGGTGTAACTACATCCATGTACATTCACGAAAGACTCAGAGTTTCTTTCCATGCCCCAAATGTCAGTGAGATTAACCTGCTTGGGTTTACTATGTGTTTTTTCTCCCTGGAGATTTATAGAGAGGCTGCACCAAAATGTAAAATGTAAAAGCAATATACGGCATAGGCATGACATAAGTAACTACCACGTGGGGAACAGTTAGAGTGGTGCTGATATTCAAGCTTTCAGATTACCTGGATCTAGAGAATGGTAGCAATTTGCAACTCAGACTCCTGATCCAAAGATAACAACAAAAAAACAAACAAACAACACAAAACAAAATGGAACAAAATGCAACACAACTGTTTTCTATAGGTTTGCCACCACTGGGAGCTACCTCACAGCGTAGAGATATATGAGCCTTCAGTGTGATCCTCAAGTGGTTCCAAGCAATGGTGCTGGTTATTGCATTGCAGACTCTTGTAGTGCTAAGGCCCCGTGACTTTACTTTCTGGATTAGTGTTAAAGAATCTCTACTGCGAGGTAGACTACAGCTACAACAATCTATTATGGAGGCACTCTGTAGTTTACAAAGCAGATTTATGCGCTCCAAGAGCACTTGAAAATTTTTCAGTGCATGATTCAGTTTTCCATTCCTTCTTTTTGGTAGGTTCACCAATCATTTCTCTTCAGCTCACTGCCTTTTTTTCTATGCTGCTTTATTAGATTACCTGTGTAAAATTCACCCAGTCTTCTAAACATCTCTTTGAAATCTTGTATCTTTCAAGCATTGAACTCTAGATTTTCAGGCTTTGGATTGCCCAGTGGCAAATGCTCATTCAAATTTATGGTATTCCTCACACTATTTTTTCCCTGCCCTTCTGCTTACACCACTAGTTACATTTCTGTTTTAACAGAAGTCCAGGCTTCACAAATACATGATTCTAGAACTGGAAAACATGAGTAATTATCCCAGTTGCTTTAATTCATTGGCATTACCCAATTAAGTAGCCGAATATGACTGTACCTTAATATTCTAGGAATATTGACATGACAGCTTTTTATTAATATGTCATTATCTATATAATTACTTATGTAATTTCAAAACTGCTGAGTCAGAAAAGAGTAGTGTTGTGGCAATTTCTCCTTGTTTCTTCCATTTGATTTTGGAATTGGATTTTCTGTGCTAGTCTCTTCTTTGCTTTCCACTGACAGGATCTGACCCAATGATCTGCAAATTAAGCTGCCAATTGCTGTTGACGGTAAATTACAGAGCCCAGGGACAGGATTCATCTCATCTCAAGCTATATACGTCTACAGTGTACATATACATGTCTGAGCCACTGTCCTAAAATTCTTTTTCAATGACTAAAGATTTCTTCACTGAAAAGTGCCTTCATAGGCACTTTTCAGGTTTGATTGATCTGGCTTATTTTAGATATATACTTTCAGAAGAAATTAATAATGTCCAGGACACCAGTGCCTAGTTTGATTAGATTGTCATAGATTAGACAGGAAAACCACAGTGACTAACTCAGATTAAACATCTCCATTTAGTCCTATGATTCACATTCTGAGACACACAGAATAAGCTGTTCCGATATTTTTGCCGACCTCGTTCTTTTCTCGATCTTTCTTGCAAGTATCTTTGCAAGGTATTTCATGTTAGATATCTTATAGATGTGTTTTGGCAAAGGTAGCTGACCTCTTAAACTCCTGTATTGACAGAATTCTTCAGATGACATTTCTTATATTCTTGATATATTCACATTATATATTCCAAGTAATTATTTGTTTTAATGAGTTCTGTCTGTATATTTCTTTAATTCATCAAAACTGCCAGTGAGTCTTACCATACACATCCCTCTCTTTTGGCAGTGTTATTTTAGATAACGTTTTACAACTTTCAGAGGGCAGAAGAAATATTTTTCTTAAGCAAATGAAGAAAATTTGGTTTTATAGGGATAGCTAAAATAAAACTTAGAGGTGTTTTAGGAAGTTTGATAGTAGTTCATCTGTTACCACTTGTTATCTACTTTCAGAAAGGTGAAGACTTTCTGCAAGGCAATATGACAAGATGAGCTTGATATTATATCTTAGCTGAAATTTTGATAGATGGGCTGTTCAGTTAAATCTATATCCAGAACATAGGAAAATGCTTCTGACTCAGAATAACTTGGAGGAAGTTACTCTGAATCAGAAGAAAGAAGAAGGAAGAAGGAAGGAAGAGAGGAATGACACATGGAGGAAAATAAAGATATATTAGTTTAGAGTTTATATATGTTATTTACTAACGTTACTTTGAATAAAGGTCTTATTTTTTATTCAATATTCAGGTCTAAAGGTTTGTAGATCAGGTGAAAAGTCTAGTTTCTTTTGATTTCTTTTGCCATGTTAAATAAGAACTACTAAAAGTACAAGTAGATAAAATAACAGATGATTTTACATTCTATCTATACTGAATGTATAAATTCACATTAATATGATGGCTATTGTACAGGGAACTAAGAAGAGTAAGGAAAGGATAAGGAATTGTCTTCTGGATAGTAATATAAAAAGTATCTAACAAAACTCTAAAGAAATATGTTTCTAACTGAATTTTCTCAGTTTTCTGGTATTCTGCCTAGCATAGTAATTCTTGGGCAAAAGTCCAAACATACATTTCGGTCAGTCTCAAAACACTCCTGTAAAGTTGGGCTATAAAACCAGCTGTAATACAGCTTTGCATGCTGTCATTATCTTTATTGACTGGAAATACGCCAAATAACTCCTAAGATTTTTGAGACACATTTTAATTTATTTTATTGCTGACCAAGAATTTTAGTAAGTCATTATAAATGTCCATTTTCAATTTCTGCTAGTGCGATTGATGTGATTTCATATAGAATCATGGGATCTTTAAGTCTTATAAATGCACAGATTTATGGAACCCTAGTCCACTGCTAGTGAAATGAAAATAGCACTTGCTCCTGCATTAGTTGCTCCTCATGGGAATTCAAACTCCAAACTCATTGTGACCTGTCTGAAAAAGTCCATCTTGTTGTTTTAAACAGGCAGGGTGGGAACAGGCTCCCTAGATTGTCTCAGTTAGCCTGCTGGTTTAAACTGATAACAGTAACTAAATCTGATAGCAGATTTATATGTTTCTGGCCCAAATCCTGATGATTTTATTTATTTTATTTCTGTTCAAGTGAAAGCCTGCTGAAATTAATGTGTTGACTGATGGTATGACTAGGTGGAGCAAGTGGCTGAATGTATTTCAATAATTCAGTAGTGGGGGAGGGTGTAGTTGTTTTTTGCGTACACAAAATAAAAATACGTCAACATACTCTTTTGTTTCACATACTTCTTGTGTTTTGCTGTGCTGTTGTGAAAGTCTGTGTCACATAAACACCCCTTTCTCCCTTAGTAATGCAACAGCTAACTATTCATTATGAGTGAAATAAGCAATAGTTGCTTGAAGTGCTCAAGCTGTTCAAATTTAGAAATATGTGAGAGGATACCACAGCAGAGGATGTATCTTCTCTTCTTTTTCATCATGTCAAGCTTTCTTTCAAGTACCACACGTTATTCATCAGAAAGATATTAGAGTGCATTATAATGCACACTCCATTAGTGTCAGAATATTTACTATGCAATGCTCAGATTTTCACCATCGCACACCTGTGTTGAAAATTGTGAAAAAAGTGATGATGCCATTACACTTCTTCAGCCATTCTCATTTTTTATCACCTTTTGTTTTTAATTCTTTAGTTCATTTCATTTTATTAGATTTTCTCACACAGATTCTGACTCCCTCACTTGCAGGTGGTGAGAGGTAAAGAGCTCATTAGGGGGAAATCTGCTGTCACTGGAGGTTTGTGGCAAACCTCCTGATGTCTTCCCTGCACACTGACGGTAATGAGAATTGAGGGGGTATGCATCACTCTGATCTCCTTACTTATCATCAGTGAATGTGTGTAAAGAAATTTTGGAAACCATACTGTGCATTTTTGGAGAGGAAAGAATGAATAATTTAAAGCTTTTTCTTTTGACTTCACTCTGAACACTATTTTCAGGATATACATGAAAACCAGTGGGAAACTAAGGAAATACAACATATCTTAAAAGAGTTTCCCTTTATTCAAACTATTTGCTATCTCTGTGCAAGACAAATTCCCAGAGCACTACCATGTCAAAAGAAATCCTGTCTACATGTGCAAATTATTCCCAAAGCTCTGAGAATTGGCTGGGGTAGAGGAGTGTGGGGGTGTGGGCAACAGATACTGACCAGCCACAGCAGTGGCTGACCAGAGAGCATGTTTTACCTGCATCTCCCATTAGGGAAAGAAGGGGCAGTTGGAAGTCTTGCAGCCCACACTTTGGCTGGACTGATGCTTTCCTGATGAAGCTACATATTCATTGAAGTTATTGACATTACCTAAATGGGGTTAAATCTCTTCCTTTTTCATCTCTCAGCACACCTGTGCAAGACTAGACACAACTTAGTGCTTATTACTGAAAGCTTATTTTCTGAGAAATGACCAAGATTCAGTGTAAAAAGAAACCTAAAACTGATACTCAGGGGTTTTTTTAGACCTCTTATTTTCACAGATTCCTTTAGCATCAATTTCAATTTAGATGCTAATCTCATTTTTGCTTTTTGGGGGAGTGTGAATTGAAACCTGTGTGATTTGAAGCATAACATAAGGGCGCACTTCATATTACACTCCTATTATAGAGCGGATCATATCAACATAAACAGTATATATCAGGGTCTTGAAAATGTGCTGCAGAAACTTCTCACATGACACTTTAAAGAGAGTCTAGATGGGGGAAGATCCTAGTTTCTTTTCCTTAAACTACTACTGCAAAACAGAAAAAGAAAAAGGGAGTGTAAAGGGGCAAAAGAAAATAAAAAAATCAAAATGAATGGAGTAAATTAATTACTGTTCTAAAATGTAAAATAAAAGAAAGGAGCTGGCCAAAGAGAGGATAGGGTAAGATAGGTAGATCAAAGTAAATTAAAATTAATTCTAGTGTTTTCTGCAAATTCTTTTAGATTTGCACTAGTCTAGGTGACAGATGGAATTAGTCAGGCTTTACATCAGTTGCACTGAGAGCAGAATCTGTCTCTGCAACACTACAAGAGGGGGGGCTGTTTTTCAGTGCAAAGAATCCTTCTATAGATCCTACATTTTCACCCCTTGTTTGTCCTTAGCTATTCATATTAATTTTAAATTCCCTTTGTTCACTCTCTTTCCTTTGCTTCCCAGTCTGTGTAAAAGATTCTGAAACATCTTCATTACCAGTTTCCACTCCCACATTTTAGATTTATTTTTACAACCCTCCTACCTCTGCAGTAATTCTTCTTAAGACTGTTCCCACAATACCAATATCTGCTGCTTCCTATCCCCCAGGCACTCACACTGTCGTACCAAACACTGTTTAGTCTTTTACTTGAAGAAAAATGCTAGCACACCACAACAAGCTGAGTGCACATGTTCTTCTCTTATACTGATTTTACTGATTTTTTGATGCAGCTATTATCTCAGTTTATTCAATAAAATTTTCTAAGGTCTTTCTACCATAAGAAAATCTTGGCTGCCGTTCCAAGAGCATATGATGTCACCACACTGTCTTTTGGTCACATTTTCAACAAGAGGCAATGCAGCTAAGTGAAATACCATTTTTTGACAGAAAGTTTTCTTTAGCCAGCCAAGATGTAACCATATAAACTTATAAATCTTCTTAAACTTTTTTCCCTATCTTCCTATCAACCCTGTCTTACCTATACCACACAACAGCTTAGTCATTTGCCAAGCACCACTCCCCATTTGCACATAAAAACATAAAGAAAAACAGTTCTGAAGGGGTTTACACACAGCATGTGCAAACCCATTCAGAGTAGAAGACAATGAATGTTCCAATTTCAAGGAAAATGTCATGGTCTGCTGCTCCAATCTATGCAGAGGTATAACACAAGTCAGTTTTGCAATTGCAAACATTTATGGCCCTCTGCATTCCCTAAAAATGACTATTATTTCTAATTGGAAAGCACAGCTTTGTAATTACAGAGTTGAACAGAAATTAAAAAGCAGGTTGCTCTTCAGAGTTATTCCTCTTAGCACGCTCTTGGACAGTGAACAAACCATCTTTCTTTCCTGTGCTTCAGTTTCTTTTCCTGTACAGTGCTTTCATGGTTAGTCATCCATATTTATGGCATGAATGGCTTGTGTACAGGGCTTGCAGTAAGTTTTAATCAGGTATATGCATAAGCACATACAGAAAAACTCTAATGTTCACCTAGAGAAAAATAAATATTTTCTTATGCAGAGTGTACATTAACTTTATTCAAAGCATAAGTGCACATCATTGCAGTAATTATTCTGTCATTTCCATTGACTAAAATTTCCAGTCTATATCCATTGCAATCACACCAAAAAATAGAGAAGAAATTGCCACAGTCTGCTCCTGACCTGACTTTAACTCACCATTAATTGTGTTTGTACTACCTAAGCTATGGTAACTTTCCATCTCCATGTGCCTTTGACCTGGATTTTTCCCTGGATAAATCTATCACACTTCATACAGCACCTGAATTTTGAAAAAGAGCAAACACAACTACATTAAAGAAGAAAAAGAAGGCGATGTGTCTAATAAGGCAGGGAATTACTAATCCTTTCTTTTGGTGAGACTTGTTCCCACTGTGTCAGAAGCAGTCCTTTGCACACAGTAAATTGAAAATGTGATGGAATCATCTTCTACCATTTGGATGTAGTAAAGAATGAAGATCAGGTGACACATGCTTCAGCAAACTTTGTCCCCTACTCCATGAAATGTTTGAATGTTGCCTGTAGCTCTTCCAGGAGTTCACATTTGGATGCTTCCAGTGTAATCTGTAAAACAGAATGCTCTGCAGGAAGACCTTCAGCAATGGTCAAATGCAGATCTAAAGGGATACAGAATGAACACAGGAACACACACTGAGTTTAGTTATACAGTCTGCTTAAAGAGAGTTTCAGAGAGGAGTTCCTGCTTCATTTAGTTTCACTTTTTAGATAATTCTGGATGTGTAAGCAGGATTCTCATTTCTCCATCTGAGGTGTGTTTTCACAGCTGGCACAGGGCTGTGACATCTTGTTAACAGACAAGGTTATTTTGTCAGCAAACAACTGAGTCCCAGGAATCTCTTTGCACAGTTTAATGAAATCACACAAACCATTTCCCTGGGTCTTGTAATGAATGGACAGACACTAAATCACATAGACTTTGTAGTGAAGTCTTTGCAACTAGCAATGATTGGATGATAAAGTTATTTCTCAGTAAAGATGATGTTTAAACTGTTTTTCCAATGTGGATTTTTTGGGTGTTTTGGGAGTTTGGGCTGTGTTCAGGGTTGTTAGTTTTCTTCTTGTTATTGGGGTTTTGTGACTTTTTGTTTTTGAGGGATATATTTTGTGTTGGCTTTGTGGTTTTATGGTTGTTTGGGATGGGTTGGATTGGGTTTTTGTTTGGTTGGTTGGTTAGTTAGTTGGTTGGTGTTGTTTTGGTCTGTACTTAGATTTGTCAGCAAAACAGACTCTTCTCATAGTGGCTTTTTCCTGACTGGCTGGCTGGCTGACTGACTGACTAGACTCACTCACTGACTCACTCACTCACTCTAAGGACCACTGGAAAGATAGCAGTACCGTTCATGTAAATTTTAAAACAAACTCTTAATCTGAAATAGATAACCCTGTTTTGAAAAGCTGTCCAATCCAAAGAAGAAAATCCAAGAGAGAATCTATCAACATGACTAAGAATATCTGTAAGTCCTGTAGAAGTCATGACAGACATGCACACTTCTATCCAAGGAAAATCTCACTGTATGAAACTACATTTTAAAGAAACATGCGTCTGTTTGCAGCTAAATGTTCTGGAGTTGTAGGAAGCTCTGTGCCCTAGGATTCACCCTGGGCTGAAATTAATGCACTTGGAAAAAATATTTACTGAGAAACAGGAAATCTTTCAGATTTAGACAAATTTTCCAGAAAGTAAGCATTTAATAGGCATGTTCGTAATAGACAAGGCTGCGGAAAAAACTGCATGTAGCTTCTAAAAGCCCTCACTGAGATTTGGAAAACACAAGCAAGGTGGAGAAAAAAAGAGAAGCTATAATAAAATCACTGCTAAATATACCTTGACTCTGGAAAACGCAAGCAGCCTTACCCTCAGTGTTGGACAGTCAACTATCAGAGCAGGAGCTTCCCCATTTCCTGAAACACCTTTGCTACACACAGATATGCTAGTACCTACCTCTTACTTCCCAATAAAAAACCCAACAACATCTACAAGTTTTCTTGATGTCTCTGTCAGAAGGGAGCCTTTTGCAAAGGATTCTTAAACCTTTGCTCATTATCTCCCTCTGTCTATCCCATTAGTCATATAGGAACAGAAAGGCATTTAATTTTTTTCATATGCTTTCTAGTATTAATACAGCTGAATCAATTAAAGCAGATTATATCTTTCTAATAATTTTAAACACAAGGAAAGACACTTCTTTTCCCTATATTACATAATACAGATGTATGTGATATAATACAGATGTATATATTGTGCATATTATTCTTATTTTAGTCAAAAAATCTCATCTATGTTATAAGAACCCCTACAACTCAAAACAGGTATGAATAACAAATCTTAGCAGCAGGCAAAGAGCATTATCACCTCCATTCTGTGGGACCACACAAACTTTTGCTAGCAAGTAGAACAAGTAGAGCAGCAAGTAGAGCAATACCCTCATAGCAGGATTCTGGGCCTCAGTTTTGATCTAGATCACATTCAGTTGGGATTTCTGCTCTTATTCAGGAGATAACCGCACTTAATTATCTGTCTCCTTTTACAACAAGATGGAAGTTGCAGGACTGTCTGATTACTTCAATGACATTCCCATTTGAAGACCTGCACTTTTATGAAATTGAACTTCATTAAATCAAAGGTCCTTTTCTATGTTACACTGTTATATATCAACTCCCTTCACTGCAGACACTTTCATTTGACGTTACTTTTATCCCATTTTAATGTACTGTGAGTGTCAGAGCAGGCCTGGCATCTGACATTATTTTTGACAACGTTCCATTTTATCATTTGCAAATTCTTGGCATGTTAAAAACTCCCATTGATTGAACATCCCAAAGGGAAGGAGGCAGGTAAAAGTGAAAAGAGTGAGGAGATATGAAAATCCTGACACTCATGTTTATTTCACAGATTAATTATTGCAATTTGATTTCCAAGGATTTATGAGGTCAGCTGTATTTGCTGTAATTTATTTAGAACCTAATTTCAAGATTTCAAATAGGCTTCAGCCCTGCCTAACATGTTGCTTCCAACCTCAGTTTTTTTCTATTTCACATGACAAATATTTTGATGTAAAGTTCTGTAGCTAATTTAAAGTGATCATTTTGCAGAAGGTATTGTTGCTGGTTTTATCTGACACTATTGCCCAAACACATTTAAGGAGATGTTGAAATAATTAGGCTGAAAATAATTAACTTTTTAAGTATCACTCAGTTCTAAAGTTGCGCAGACGTACCTCAACAGATCATCGAATCTAAACTTCCTGCTCAAACAAGGCGAGATATGGGGGATTGCTGAGGGCTGTGTCCTGTTGGATTTTGAGTATCTCCAAGGATGGAGACTCCACATTCTCTCGGCAAGCTGTCCCACAAACCGGTCTTACAGGGGGAAAAATGAAAACAACTAACCCCCTGCCACACATCCCCCCCAAACCCACATTTCCCCTATGTTTAAATGAAATTTCTTGTATTTTTCCCTATGTCCATTGCCTCTTGTCTTACTCCTGCCACTTTTTAATCTTTTACGTCCTTTGCTGGACTTGCTCCAGTCTTTTGATGTCTTTACATGTCCTGGAAAGCCCACCATAGGACCCAGTACTCCAGATGAGTACAGGGAAAGTAACACCTCCGTTACCTGAGCAGTGTTCTGCCTCATGCAGCTCTTAATTCTTTTAACCTTTTTGTTTTCCACAAAAGCACATTGCTGGCACATGGCAAGTTTGGTGTCCACCAGGTCAAGTAATTTTCTGCCACACCGATTTCCAGCTGATCAACCCCCAGCCTCTCTTCATGCGTGGGAATAATTTTGTCCAAATGCAGAATTTTGCACTTACCTTTGTTGAGATTCATGAAGTTGATGCTCATTTTTTGTCCAGGCTCCTCTGAGTTGCAACACATCCATCTGGTCTATCAATCACTCTTCTCACACTTTTTGAGGAAACACTGTCCCATAGCCCAAGTCACTAAAAAGGATGTTAAATAATATTTGCCTCAGTTTTCATCTCTGGAGTGCTTTACTAGTGACTGGCCTTAATCTGAAACTTGTGTTAAATCCACCTCACTGTCTATCTATTTAGCCCAAATTTCATCAGTTTATAAGTGAGAATGCTACAGGAAATTGAGTTGAAAACCTTTCTAAAGGTAAGATGAACAGAACCCAATGCTTTCCACTCATCCACTATGACAATCACCTCATCATAGAAGTCTATGTAGTTGGTCACACATGATTTCCCCCTTATAAATCCCTGCTAATGACTTCAAATTACTTTCTTGTCCTTCATGTGTTGGGAAATGTTTTTGAAGAGGATTCAGCCCATTGCTTCCATCAGATAAAGGGAGAGACTGACTGGCCTTTGTTGCACTGGATCCTCCTTCTTTTCCTTCAGAAGGCAAAACTGGCAGTTGCTTTTTTCCAGTACACAGGAATCTCCCTTGCTGGCCAGAGACTTTCTAAGCTAATCAGGATTGTTCTTGCTCTGAAAAGCATCAGCTCCCTCAGCACTCAAGAGGTGCATCAGGTTCCAGGGGCTCATGTAAGTCCAGATTTGTTTAAATATGCTTGAGTAGATTCTTACTGCCCTGGAATTCCTAAAGACAGGTCTTACCAATAAAGACCAAGAGAAGAGTAGCAAAGATTCCTTTTGCCTTTTCAATGTCCTTTGTGATGAGATCCCCTTTCCCATACTTTTCTTCAACTTTCTTCTGCTACTTATGCATGTATAGAAAGAAAATGTTTCTTTCTTGYGCCTCACCTTCAGCTCCAGAAGGGCTTTTGTTTTCCTAACCCAATACCTTTGTGTTAGTCCAGTGTTTATCTATTTATGTTAGTCCAGGGTACTTTTTCTCTGCTTCCACTTTTTACAATGTTCCTTTATGCTTAAGTTCAGTCAGAAGCTCCATCATCATCCATGAAATCCTCCTGTCTGTCAAAATGGACCTTTCTTGATCTTGGAGAAGGCAAACCTTGAAAATCCATCAGTTTTCCTGGACACCCCTTCTCTTTAGGACTGTAACTCATGGGATTCTTCTAAGCAGATTTCTGGAGAGTATTGAAGAATCTCTCCAAAAGTCTAAGCTGTGACCCTACTTTTTTCTGTTTCCATCATTCAGATTCCTTATCACCTCATGGATACCATGGCCTGTTCCTGAGGTTTACATCCTGGTCAATTCTTCCCTGTTTGTGTGACGTCCAACAGAGCATCTCCTCTCATTGTCTCCCTGATAATCTGTATCAAGAAGGTGCCTTCAGCACTCTCCCAAAATGGCTTCAATTTCCCACTGCTGTAATCTCTTTGCGACATATATTGTTGGGCTTGAAGTCTCTCACAAAACATAGAGCCTGTGAACCTAAGGACTCTTCCAGCTGTGTTAAGACAGCCTCATATACATTTTCTTCCTAGTAAGGCAGTCTGTGACACCCACCACATTGTCATCCATGTGGTTTGCCACTAATCCAGACCCATCAGCTCTGCTCAGCTCATTGTTCATCTGCAGACATGCACCCGGATGCAGTCTCATGCAAAGGCTAGTCCCCTCATGCTGCCTTTTCTCGGTAGCCTATATCCATCCACTCCAGCTGTGTGAGCTACTCTAACATGTCTCCACTATTCCAATGAGATAACAACTCTCTAAGCGCACACAGACCTTCAAGTCTTACAGTTTGTCCCCTTCAGAGAGGCAGTAAGGCATCCTGTTTTTCTAGGAATATTAATGGGGAATCTTCCCTGCAGTTCTCTCTGGTAGGCACTTCCATATTTATGTGGATATATTTGAGTGGGGCTACCTTCTGCCCTGATCTGTTGATTACAACATCCCTTGTATTTATATAAATTTAACACCCCAATCTTGTTCATCACTTCTTCATATTACTGCTCATCTTCTTCCTCTGTTTTTAATTCAAGTGTTTCTTCACCAGGCTAGCTAGCCAGCTGGCAAAATGCTTTTTGTTCTGCTTGATCAGATGGATCCCATCCCTCACAAGCAATCCTCAATCCTCACAGGGGGTCCTTGGTTGTACAAAACAAAACTGTATTGTCATCAGAGTTTAACAGCTGCAAAACAAATTTTTGACCCACATGTATATTTTCTGTGGATGCTAAAGATTAAAGTTTTGTCATAGCTCTTTGTTTTGTTCTCTATGAATGCAGGTCTCCAACGACAACATGTCATTTGTTACTATTTATCATAAGGTTATGAGTCACATAAGACTGCTCTTGTTCTTTAGTTCCCTGCATGTTGCCCTGTGTAGCGTATCACATTGCTTGCATTCACTTTCTAATCTGTGCATTGGGAATAAAAGTGTCCCTTCTGACACTGGGAATCAACCTAGTGAAACTACCAATACAAGTAATTGTAACTGAGAGAATAGTTTAATTTCAAGCTAATTTGAGAACACCAAGAACTCGTCAGTTTTAAGCAGCTGTGTGTTTCAGAAGGGATACATATTCTCTCAGAGCATACTGCACCAAGTAAGCTATGGCATTACAAAGGCAGCAGTGGAGAACCCATGAGTTCTAAATGCTTGATATCACTACTATATGTGTAGTCAGGAAGAAAAATTGTAGTATGCCTTTGAGATATGATTCTAACCCCATAATACAGATTAAATTATGGACATGAAAGATTATATTCTATCTAGTCCTACTCAATATTACATCTAATAATTTAGATAACATTTGAAAAATAATGGGCAGAGTTTGAGAAAGGAACTCTTAAAGTAAAGAAGGAAGTCATTTTTGTAAAGAAAAACTGTGATTTCATTTAAAGTAAACCTAAAAAAATACTGTTTTGCCTACCATGATCTAAACTTGCAAACCTTTGGTAATTCTGCACATCTAGGCTACCTCACATATCAAAAATATTTATCTGCATCAGGCCAACACTTCCAATTCATTCAAGCAAAAAATTACATTCACCAAAGACATTCCTTTTCTCTCAGATTCAATAAGCACTTTTAGAGCTCACAGAGGCCATTTTAAAGAGCAGTAGTAAGAGATGTTACAAAAGTACATCTAGGAGAGCAAACCTCTCAGAAAAGTCTCCCAGGAGGGTGCAATCTCTTGTCTAGGAGAATGTATGGAGAACTAAGTGTGGCACCTTCCTCAAAGGACTGTGTCCTCCATATGGCAGCTTTGGGTCCAGGGACAGCCTAGCTATTCAGCACATGCAGGAGCCAGAAAGATGAGCTGCAATGTACCTGGCACATCTCGGCCATGCCCTGTGCTCATGGCACTGCTGCTGTCTCTCAGGCATGCAAAATAACTGTAAATACCTAAACCCAGGGCTGTCTTTGGCCTTGAATCCACATGCAGGAAGAGACAGAGTAAGGTCAAATAGGGTTATTTTCTGAAGCCCTGGGGACCTGCTCGTGTTTGCAATTTCTAAGGAAGGAGGGGTGCAACAAATTAAGCACATTGCCCCTATGGCACTTCATCACAGAGCAGGAAGGCTTTTCAGCCCTTAGCAGAAAAAGAGAAATAAGGAAATAAAAACCTAGGGATGGAATGAGAAGATGAGGGCAATGAAAGCAGCTGCCAAAATTGAGCCCAAAGGCAGAAGGTCTGCTAGTGACAGACGGTAGTGACCAAAACACTGCTGGAAGCAGAGACCATATGCAATATTTATTTATTTGAGGTTTAACAGCTCCTATGTGTGTTCCTAACAAACTGCTTATAACCAAGGTTCCTTTGGCTAAGGTTTTAATGATACGTGCCCATCTGCACAGTTTCAGTAGTATATGATGTCTCTGGTAAAAGAAAGTTTTCCTTAGTTAAAACCCTCAAAGTATATCTTGTGTCCAGTTAGTATAAAGAATGGAGGCAAAATCATTGCTTCCAGGGTGATCTTTAGCAGTGGAATAGAAAGGTCCTAAACTCCAATTCTCTCATAAGTGGTCAATTAATAAACAGAATAATGTAAATGCAGGTTCTTTTCCTGGGCTCTTTAAATCACACCTCTGGCGCAGTAAAAAATGATGCTTTTCTTGGTCAGCTTATAATATTTTATTTGTCATTTTTAATTTAATTCCACATAGAATTTTCTTGTGTCACAGGTCCCTCAGGAGGCTGGAGATATCACACAGATTTTATTAAATACTTCATTCCAATTCCCACCCTGCAGTTATAGAGCTGTCTCTAAAAAAATAAAAACCTCTGTGATTGCTAGATAAGATGATTTCAATATGGCTACATCATCTGTTTCCTTATTTTCATTTTCTAAAATTTTACTTAAAAAAAAACCCAACTCAACACATGAAATTTCTTAGGCAGTATCCACCTCCCTTCAGAGCCCAGGTGTTTAAAGTGTCATAACCACTAACCATGTTTTGATTTATTTTTATCACAACCCCTTGCTTTTTAGATCTATCTTTCAATTATGCCTTTTCTTGTAAGGAATCTCAAATCAACATCACTAAGAAGAAAAATAAAAAGTAATTGGTTGCTTGATGGAATTTGAGATAATAATAATGCTACCATAGAAAATAAGGATTATATTCTGTCTTTAATTTATTTCTTTGCTTTGAATTTGCTTTGGAAGCAGACTTAGCCAGAGGTCCCAGAAATGCTGTGCCTAAGTGGCGGACCTGGCAGACACTTAAAGCATTCAAAACTCAACAGCAGTTCTCTTTGGGAATTCAGAATAGCTTTGTAGTTGAAATGACAGGTATATTTCATATTGGCAGAATGTGATTTCACTGTCTGGAATTTGGCCAAATTATAAGGGTCATGCTCTTATTCTTATGAAGAGAATATTGGGATTTTTAATCATCTCAAGCAGTTGGGAGCTTGGTTTTATTTCTGAATTAAATTTAAACACTTCTCTCAGGACCCTGAGACAATGCTGAAGCACCTGTTCAGTAAAGGCTCAGGCAAAAAAGTATGTTGCTTGATTCTAACACTTTACCCTCACTTGCTGAATTTTCATGCCTGATGCCATTTCCCATCCAAGAAATTGCCAGGTATGAACACACTCTGTATATGAGATCTGATGACAGCAGCCCAGCAGAGAAAGCACATGCTGGTGATGTTTTCACTGCCTTCCACAAATAATTAAACCTTTATTTCAGACTGAGAAAATGTTATTAGCAAGGGTCTCAAAAAACCTCCTTCTAATTTGGCTAATCAGTATTAGCATAAACAAAGTAGCAGCGCAGCCAGGCACAGCAGAACCAAGAAAGCACATGCTTTGGTGCTGACAAATAGCACAACATACTTTAGGGCAAAGAAAAAAAAGGAAATGTTTGTCAAATTGAGAGGATCCTCATCTTACTGAACAGAAGCCCTTTTTGCAATAACATGAGGAAAGGCCCTCTAGTATTCAGCACAATTTGCAGCTGTAAAAAAGGAAACAGAAGGGTGAGTTGTACTGCTAGAGGAATACATTATGAAGGGCAAATACATTTGCAAGGACAAATACATTTGCAAGGGCAAATTCAGGACATCTTGTGGGGAAAGACAAGTACAGAGAAAATGCTCCTCCCTCAATATTGCCATCTCCTTCACTCATGAAATCTTGTATTAAAATCTTTATTTTTGGTTGATTCATTCCATCTGGATGGAAGATTGAAAGACTTAAGATCAGCCCGTAGGTAACACTTAGCACCATGAGAATTGTGGATTTTGGGTGTCCGTTGCTCAGCCTGCAAAGCACTGGGGAAGGGACAAGAAAATTTTGAAGCACATTTAAAAATCTATTTAACTAAACCAATTTCAAAATCAGCCTACTGCTGTGTCACACAGAAAAGCTTTGAAGAATCTTTGAGGCTTGTAGGGGGTGGAAAGAAAAGTGATTGCTGATACTTTGTATCTTACATATATAACCGCATCAGCGATTGAGGAGGCAGTCTGCCTTCATTTGCAGTAGAGGACCGGAAACTCTTTGTTTTATTGTAACTTGAAGTAAACATGAACGCATAGCATGGGAGAGCGGTTGAAGAGATTTTTATCAGGAGTCAAGGGGTAGTGACTTACTTAGTGAAGAGAGGCAAGAGCAAATAAATCAAACTGCCTCAGTAAGAACATTTTGCTTGATGCATCAAAATAAGCTACCTCCTTGCTAGTACATGTTGGATTTCTAAAGGTAGATACCTACATATTCAGCTCTCTGGCATGCCCTTATCCTCCTGACAGCTAGGAGGCCAAGGAGATGGATTAGTGAAGTTTGATTGTAAAGAGTATTGGAGAGTAAAAATATATGTATGCTGATGAACTGAAGCCATTAAAAAGCCCCAGAAGGTAAAGAAGAGGGTAGAATTGAGGAAAAGGGAAGAGATACAAAAAGAAAAAGAAAATATTGTACAGTAAATTTAGAACCATGGCGTACATCTCAGGCATCTAATATGCTGCATCCACTCAATATGCAGTTTGCTTCAGGCTCAAAGAATATTGGGCAAAATGTGAAGTAAATAGCAGCTGGACAGAAGTAAAATCATACAGATTAAGGGCCAACAGATCTTTATTACAGTGACCTTGCACTGTAATTGGGTACAGAAAACATTTACAGAGTGATCTCTACTGTGTATATAACATTACATTATACGTGTGCAGTCAAAATTATCATAGGTGGGAAAATGAAATACCATTTCATTTGAAAGACCATTTTTTTTTCCAAATCTTTTCCTCTGGGAAAAACTAGCCAAATTACTCTTGCATAAAACACCAAGACCCTCTACTCACTGGCTAAAATGGCACTAAGAGGAAGCTTGATCAGCTGTGAGACACTCAATATATCCTATCATGCCAATGACAGAATCATAATTTTTGGGGTTGGAAAGAAGCTAAAATATCATCTAGTCCATCTTCCCTGTCATGGAAACAGACATCTTTTCCTTGGTCAGTTTGCTTAAAGCCCTGCCAAACCTGAAATTGAACACTTGCAAGGATGGGTCATCTACAGCTTCTCTGGGCAACCAGTATCTGAGCACCCTCATGATAAAATAAATCTTCTTAMAGAATCCTTCTACAATCTAATCTACTCTTTTTATGTTTAAAACTCTTCTTCCATCCAGTCACTGCAGGCTGTGGTCCTCCTCCTTCTTTCTTGTAAGTGCCATCTAACCATTGAAAGAATGCAATAAGGTATGCCTGCTACTTCTCTTCTCCAGGCTAAGCAACTCTGCATCTCTCTCAGCTTTTCTTCTTAGGAAGGATATTTCAACCCTCTGATAATTTCTGTAGCTCTCCTATGGACCTGTTCTCGCAGTTCTATGTTTCTTTCATACTGTGGACCCCAAAGCAGGATGAAATACTCCAGGTGGGTTCTCATGAGAGCAAAGCAGAGGGCAAGAACCACCTCGTTCAATCTCTCAGACACACTTCCTTTTATGTAGCCCAGGATGAAATTGGCTTTCTGAGCTGCAAGAAGACAATGCCAGCTAATACTTCCAAGGTCTCTTTGGGGCTGTCGTCAATCCATTCATAATCCAGTCTGCATTGATATAGGGGATTGCATCAGCCCATGCAATACCTTGCACTTGGTCTGGTTGAAATTCATGTGGTTCACATGGGTACTCCACATGCCTGTCCAGGTCCCTCTGCATGGCATTCTGACCTCAAGCACACCAACAGCTTTACTCAGCTTGGTGTCATCCATAAACTTGTTGAGGGTGCACTGCATCCTGCTGTTGGTGTAATTAATGAGGGTAGTGAGCAGTACTGATCCTGGTATGGACCCTTGAGGGGCACCACTTATTGATCATTTCCCTTTGCACATTGAGCCATTGGCTAACTCGGTAGATGAGGCAATCCAGCTAGCTCCTTATCTACATCAAGCCTATTCCCCACAATTAAGAAGCAAAAGTCTGTTGTAGAACACTGTGAAATACCTCACAGATATCCAGGAAGATGACATCAGTTGCCCTTCTCTTGCAGTCAGTCCAACATTTGTGAAGGAGCAGTTTTCCCTTCGTGACACTACATTGCCTGTCCTTAATCACTGCCCTACCTGCCTTATGCTTCAGCATAGCTTCTACTATGATTTGTTTACATTATCTTAGCAGTTACTGAAGTAGGACTGTGGGGAAATCCTGAAGTCCTTTATTTTACTTTTTAAAAGAAAAGTGAAATTACCTTTTCTTTAGCCTCTGAGAAATTCATCAGACTGTCATAACTTTTATAGTATGATGGAATGCGGGTTGGCAACTATGACTATTCCAACTAACAAAACAAACTGTCCATTTTACTTATGAGAGGTCCCTCAGTCCTAACATTAATTTTGGATAAGCAATTAATGAGCTCCTAATAGTGGTACTGACAATTTCTGTATTTTCTGTTGCTACCATCATCTTCTTGGAAGCCATTTCTGGCAGTGACAATGGAAAGATTAAGATTTCTGGCTTGCCTAAAATGTACCTCATTTGCTTTAGATGAACAATCTCTGATCCAAACAGATGGAGCCAAGTAAGATAGATGATGGGTTTCAGTCCTAATCTGGGTTCTGGAGTGCTTGCAGAAGGGGTTGTGCAGATGTATCGGCAGCCCTGATGGGCCTGCAGTGGTCTAAGGATTTGTTTCTTCTTCCTATGCTGCAGTAGACAGAGCCACCATAGTGGCTTCCTTGAAATGCATATGGTCCTTCAGCAGGACCTTCTCTGACAGCCAGAGATCAAATGCCACGCCAGCTTGTGAAGGTCTATCCCCTCACAGTGCGGGAGACTTTGCCTAGGAGATTATTCTCTACCTGCTTCTTCAACAATTTTCAAGCAGGTGTGCTAACTAGTATGACCTTGAACATCAGGGATTGCAATGTAATTGGCAATGTACGGAGCTACTTCCTTTCACATGGTAAAGAATTTTAGCAGTTCTTTGCAGCAATGCTTAATGGAATATAAGGGAATATAAGAAATATCTTTCTAATTTTGACCAATTTCCTTAGAAGATTTTAAATAGCTGTATGTGAGTCCATACCATTGCTTAGCACAAGTAGTCAATCACTGTAATGACACGTATCATGAAAAATTCACTTTGCATTACAACATTATAAAATTCTATAGGACATGCTCCTTTGTTTTCTTGACTGACACCACTGAAATTCTCAGTACCATGCATTTTCCATGTGTTACAACTGTTCTGAATATAGAGACTTCTCTGTTGGAAACAAAAACCACAATAATAGACACACTCCGCCCACACTCAAACACAAAAATACAGGTGTGTGTGCACATGCACACACACAAGGAAGGAAAAACATAGGAATGATTGTATTGCTTTTTTTTTTTCATTTCTACCAATGATTGTTTTGTGCTGTCAGATCCAATAATGGACTCTAAACTACTGCTCATTTCTCCATGATCCCCCCATGAATCAAAGGAAGGAAGCAGACAATACAAAAACACCACAGTCTATTGGCAGCCTTTGGTACTTAACAACCGTTTTGTCAGAGATCACAGCTTGCCCAGGTATGTACTGATGTCTCCTCTTTTTCAACACCTTCACAAGCTCTCCTCAATCTATAAGATCAAGCCTGAGTAATCTGTCTTCACTCTCAGGACTTCTCATAGTATAGTACTACCCTACTGATATGAGACATGCACTTAGGTAGATCATATCTCATCCAGGCTGGTCCGTGGTATATCCTTACCTCATAGTTGATACATTTTGAAATAAACTTTTTTTTCCTTCTTTTCCCCATACCACTCATTACATGAGGCCAAACTTTCCCATAAACATGCATAATACTGCTTCCTTATTTTACCTAATTTTTTCTCAGCATCATTTATTTGAAGTTTTCTTATTTTTTCCTACCCGTTAGAAAACACAAACCCACAAATCAAGTGTTGTCGATGTACTGCTACTGTTGCCATTCGTTCTTATTGTGTTATTGCTTTCTTGATTTCTTTCTTCTGCCTATATCCATTTGGGGTATTTTAAGTCCTTTGAGGCAAGAACCAGAATTTTGCTTCCTGTTTGGATAATGTCTGAAACATTAAGGCTTCAGTCTCTAAAAGGGGGGTAATACAAATAAGCAAATAAAGAATGACAATTTAAGAGGTGGGAAGATTCCTTTTTCAAGTTGGTATACCTTTTGTATGGGTAAAATGTGAGTAATGACTGTAAAGAAGAGGAAAAAAAAGTCAGCAAAACAATATTTCTTTTTTTCTTCTACCTTTTTCTTATGGCAAACACTTTATATTTGGCTAGTCTTCCTTTCTGGGGTGTTCTCTGTAGCCCCAGGAGGGTGACAGTATTGTGGAAAGATGACTTGGAATACATGGGCACAATTGGCATTTTGCATAGGAAAGTGCTGCTTTAACACACTTCTTAGAAGAGAACTGAAGGAGACAGAAAACACTATTTTTATATTTTATAAATAATCACCTCCTTCAGGATATCAGAGATACACAAATAATTGCTGAGTCTGGAAGTAGGAAAGAGCAATTTCTGCTACCAGGATTATAAGGAGCTTTAAGAATTCATTTCCTTTCACAACTTTCTAACCATGAATTAATTAGCTATATATGGTAATTTCACTTTCTTAATCATTGTCAATATCTGGAAGCTCCTTTTATAGATTTGTGATTAACTTTAATTGTAAACTAATTACACTGTTCATAGTAATAGAGGATCTTGTGGGTTGACAGAGAATCTATAAATGATGCCCAGGAGACAGCAACAGATTGAATACATTCCAGTCTTGTCATCTCCATTTACTAACCAAGAAAGCCTCAGGACACCTAGTGCTCGATCTTGGGAGCTATTTTTGCTTCCATTAAAAAACTGAGAAAGAATTTCAGCTGCCAGCTGAAACGACATAGGTGAACTTTCTGCTTCCTTCAAGTTTAAGCAAGGCGATAAGAAAGAAAAAATGGAACACAATGACAGACAGCAGTAGCTCAAATGAATTGCTTTTTTATGTGGTGGAGAATGGATTCAGTGCAGCTGTCTGAAAAAAAGTCTTCATTCCTCATGCCTGTTTCCTAAGAAAATAAAGGTGAAGATTCAGAACTACTAGGGGATAACAAAGCACCCACGCTAGCAGAAGTGGGATTCAATCATACTTTCTGCATTATTTTCTATTTTATTCCTTGTTTCATCACTTATTTTATCTTTTTTTTCTTTGGTAAGTATTTCCATCTACTGATGATCACCCCCAGAAAGTTTTGATATCACTAAGACTTATATTTTACTTCCTGTTTCAATTATATTAACTGTAAATATTGGAGTATTTTCCCGCTTTCATTGCATCAGAATGCAAAATCTCTGCTCTAAAACAGTGTACAGCTTGCCATTTTGGGCTGTTTGTGAAATACCTGTGTGAGTACAGTTCTCCCCAGGATTAAACCAGGCAGTGGATGGTCGAAAGGCAGAGTAAGAAGAACAGTAAAAAATTCATCATCGGTAGGGGATGACCCAAAATATGTCCAATATGCTCCTAGGAAGCTCACAGGCAGCCTTGTAGTGACTAGATAATAGGAATGGACAAAGTGTAAGAACAACTTTCAAGGACTAGCATGCATACACACTTAGACACTGATATAGAATATAAGGAAATTGAGGGACTGGAAGTTATGCCCAGAATTCTGGTGGAAAAAAAAAAGGGATAGTCAGAATGAAACAAATGGGCAGACAAATGCAGATTTCTAGTCTCCATAGCCAGCTCTGTAGATCACGATTCCCACAAGACAAGTTCCACCAACGTACAATGACAGAGCTGGATGCACTGCGCGCTAAAGGTAAGTTGAAATAAAAACAGCAAGTTAAAAGCACTTAGAGTGTTTCTGATATAGCTGACCTTCAAGGTCCAGAGGTGTAACAGGATATATCCCTGTGCATATTGCTTGCCCTGGTTATGTTAGTGTTGTACCTTGGAAAACAGGTTAAAAGCAAAGGGTGCACAAATTGTGGAGGCTGTTTTCAGCTTGGCACTTCATCTGTGAGAGTTGAGAGAATCCCATTTGCCTAATGGACTGATCACACTGAGACTTTGACACTTGGTTTGTTGCTATGGGCTAAAGAATAAATGCTTTTCTTTTACTTGATAGAGAAAAATTTGGAAAGTCTTTTATTGACTAATACATTGCTACTTCTGTTTATATTTGAGTCAGCACAGATATCTGATTCATGTTATTCTTGTTTCTGTACTTTGATCACAAACAGTTCCTTCATTTCAAGTTTATTGTTTTGACCCCTTTAAAGAAGCAAGCAGATACTACTTATTAGTTACATTTAATTTAGATACCTCTTCTTTCTTTACTTCAGATGTCAAGATGAGCAGATAAATGCGTTTTAAGGAAAAGACAAAAAGTTGTAGTGACAGAAGGCTCTAGTTCAAGCATGGGGAAACTACCTGAATGAGTCTGGGGAAAAGAGTAGACTTTGAAATATTTCAGTTCAAATGATTCAATTATTTTAGTGTGTCTAATAGTCATATTTGTTAAGACCGTGGAACTGCACCCTCCCAGGAGATCACTCAACATCTCAGCCCAACTGATATACTCCCTTAATCTCACTTTGGTGTTTCACCTGGTGAGGAGATTGACCCCAAGATAGGGCCACTGTGAACTTTTCACCCATGTGGGGCCTAGAGCACACTTGAACAAGAGACTTATCCTTTACACTCTGCCAGGCAGATTTCTCTATTGTAACTATGCCCTAATCAGTAGGTGTTTTAGATGCCCTAGCTACTGGAAAGTAGGCTGTTATCACTGTCATGGCTGTCTGAAAGTAAAACCAGTATTGACCGCTCAGGAAAATACTCAAATGTAACCAGAGTAGGAAGACCTGGACAAAAGGAAGTGGAGAAAAAAAAGACAGGCTTGTCTCTGAGAAAAGAACTCAGTGTTTTTACTTTTGAAAAGAGAGTAATAGAATGGAAATAAAAAATAACTCTGAAGAGAGCAGTCCTGGATTTTTCATCTGTCTCTTCAATGGCCTTCTGATGTCTAAAATAGATCAACTTTTAAAAAGCTCTTATAGATACAGATATCAGAGATTTTACCACAGAAGAACTGGGGCTAGAGTGTGGGAACTCAGCACATCACTTCCGATGTTCAGAGTTACCGAGAGAACCCTTGTGGGGCTTGGAGGTCCTGGAATGTTGCCAAAAGCGCCTGGTGGCTTGACTTTGACCCTTCTAGGGACATGCCACCTGTGTGCAGGGACATGGGAATCACTCAGGTTTGAATGGTGCAGAGATGACMTGTTTACAGGGTGAAATGTAGATTTTAGGGTTTTGGTACAGGAGGGTAATGGAGACAAGATGGAGGAATCAAGGCCTGCCTCGTGGTTCTTCTTTCTTCTCGTCATCCATCTGCTGTGGTGACATTGGCACTTGTGGATTGGTTCATGGTGAAGGTGTACTTACTAACAAGGGTGAAAGGTATTGGGGATAAAAGGTAAATATGCTGTACATAGTTTTTACTATAAAGAGACACGACCACCCCGTGGGTGGTCAGAGTGCCTCGGACTGTCTTGCTGAGCTGACCTCATCAGGGCAGGAGAAAAATTTTTTATGGATAAGATAAGATAAAATAAACAACCTTGAGACCGAGAAATGAAGAGCCCTGACTCCTTCTTTAAGTGCTGGGCTGGGAAAACAGACTTTCAAACTTTTCTCGGGGTCACTCTGACAAGCTAATGATCCCCACACTAGAGGACCTGCAATATCACAGAGGCATAAAATCTAAAATTTATTCCATAAGTGGGATCAGACATTTTTCTAATCTCCTACTGGGACACACACAGATGCATAGAGTCACAGAATAAATTACACTGGAAAAGACCTCTAAGATCATCAACCCAACTATTAGCCAAACTTAACCAAGATGAATACTAAATTAGATTCCAAAGCACCACATCTATGGGTCTGTTAAATACCCCTACAGAAGGTTACTCAATCACCTCCCTGCACAGACTGGTCCAATGCCTAACCACCCTTTTGGTGAAGAAATTTTTCCTAATGTTCAATGTACACCTCCCCTGATGCAACTTAAAGCCATTTCCTTTTCTTCTGAAGCTGGGTACTTGGGAGGAAACCAGCTCCTAGTTGACTACAACCTCCTTTCAGGTAGTTGCAGAGAATTAAAACGTCCCTTATCACTTTCCTTTTCTCCAGGCAAAACAACCCGAGTTTCCACAGCTGCTCCTCTTGAGACTTTAACAGCTTTGTGGAATTTCTCAGGACTCACTCCAGCACCCCAACATTTTTCCTTTAGTGAAAGTCCAAAAACTGGTCACAGGATTCAAGATGTGGCCTTGCCAGTGGAAAATCCCTGCCCTGCTCCTGCTGGCCACACTATTGCTGGCACAGGCCAGGATGCCATTGGCCTTCTTGGCCCCCTGGGCACTGCTGGCTCATGTTCAGCTGCTGTCACCAGCACCCCCAGGTCCTTTTCCTGTGGCAGCTTTGCAGCCACTCTGCCCCAGCTTCTGGGTTGTTGTGACCCAATGGCACAACCAAATATTTTTTTTTGTTAGACCATTGTCCTCAACCTATTCATCCATCCTGTCCAGATCCCTCTGCAGGGTTTTGCTCTCCTGCAACAGATCATCAGTCCTGCCCAATGTGGTGTTGTCTGTGAATTTACTGAGGATGCCCTTGATGCATTCATCCACATCATCAATAACAATATTAAGCAGAACTGGCCCCAATATTGAGCGTGGGGGAACACCACTGGTCACTGGCCACCACCTGGATGTAACTCCATCCACCACCAATCTCTGGGCCCAGCCATATAGACAGGCTTTTACCCACTGAAGTGTGCTGTGAGCAGAGTGTTTTTCCAGATGGATCTTGTGGGAAAGTGTCAAAGGCTTTAATGAGTTAAAGGCGCACAAAATCCACAGCCTTTCTCTCATCCACTAAGCGTGTCACCCTGTTATAGAAGGGGATGAGGTTGATCAAGCAGGGCTTGCTTTTCACAAGCCAGAGTCTGGCTGGCTCTGACACTCCTGGGTTGTCCTGCACTTGCCATGTGATGGCACTCAGGATGATCTGCTCCATGACCTTCCTCAGTACAGAGAAATAGGTCTGCAGCTCCCCAGTCCTTCTGGGCCTTCTTGTAGATGTGCCACACCTGCCAACTTCCAGTCACCTGAAACCTCCCCACTTAGCCACAATTGCTTCTAAAAGATGCAAAGTGGTTCAGCAAGCATTTCCACCAGCTCCCTCAGTACCCTTAGATGTACCCCACCCAGCCCCATAGACTTGTGTGTAGCAGCTTGCTGACCATTTCCCTTGCCTTCTGGGGGCTTCTTTCAGCTCCCCATCCCTGTTTTCCACCTTTGGGGGTTGCGTCCTCACAGAACAACTGGTCTGAGGCAAAAGATTTAGGAAACTAACTGAGGTAAAGAAGGCATTAAGTACCTCAACCACTCAATCTTTTCCTCATCTTTTGTCACTCTGCTTCTCCACACATCCAATAATGAAGATTGTCCTTATCCTTCTTTTTATCACTAATGTGCTTATAGGTACATTTTTATTGTCTCTTACTAGAGTAGCCAGATTAGGTTCTACTCTGGTTTTGGTGCTTCTAATTTCCTCCCTGTTTAAGTTCCTGACATGCTGTAGTCCTCCTGAGTTTCTTTTTTCAAAGTTTAAATATTTTAATAGAATTGTAGAACCCTAGAATACCCTAATTTGGAAGCGACCCACAAGAATCATTGAGTTCAACTCCTGGCCCTGCACAGGACCATCCCCTGGTTGATCAGAATCACACCATGTGCTTGAGAACATTGTCCAAATGTTTCTTTAACTCTGTCAGGCTTGTGCTGGGACCGTTTCCCTGGGAAGCCTGTTCCAGTGCCCAAGCACCCTCTAGGTGAAGAACCTTTTCCTGATATCCAACCTAAACCTCCCTTGACACAACTTCAGGCCATTCCCTCAGGTCCTGTCACTGGCTGCCAGGAAGCAGATCAGTGCCTGCTGCTTTGCTCTCCCTCATGAGGAAGCTGTGGACTGTGATGCAGTCTCCCCTCAGATTCCTCTTCTCCAGGGTGAAGAAGGCAAATGATGTCAGCTACTCCCCCAAAAGGCTTCCTCACTAGGCCCCTCACCATATTCAGAGTCCTCCTTTGGACACTTTCTAATAACTGTGTTTTTTCTTTTACTTTGGCACCTAAAACTGCCCCCAGCACTCGAGGTGAGGCCGCCCCAGGGCAAAGCAAAACAGGACAATCCCCTCCTTTACCTGGCTGGCCATGCTGTGCCTAATGTCCCCCAGGACATGCTTGGCTCTCCTGGCTGCCAGGGCACTGCTGACTCATGTTCAACTTGCCGTGGATCAGGACTCCCAGGTTTCTTCTTATATTCCTCACTTCCAGCCACAGTTCACTGTCCAGTCAAGTTTGTCTACTGCCCCAAAGGTTCGTCTTTTAGCACATCAGGACAGCCTACTCCTGAGCCTTTAGGATTTCCTTCTTAAAGAATGTTGAACTCTCAGGGGCTATTTTGCCCTTCATGAGTCCCTCCCAAGGGAATCTCTCAACCAGTCTCCTAAACAGGCTTAAGTTTGCCCTCTGGATGCCAAGGTAGCACTTCTGCTGAATCTGATCCTTATTTCTCTAAGAATGAAAATATGTAATTTTATAGGTGCTGTGCCCAAAATTATCTCCAATCTTCATATCAATCACATGTCCATTCTGTTCACAAACAACATGTGCAAGCTGAATCCCTCATGAGCGGTGACAGGAAATTACTTTCACACAGTCCACAAACCTCCTTCCAGCTGTGTTGTATTTCCAGAAAACATCTGCTAAGCTGAAATCCCCCCTGAAAATAAGGCGGTCCAATGATCATGAGACTTCCCCCAGCTACTTATGGAATATTTTGTATCTGTCCTTCCTTTACGGCTGGATGGTCCGTAACAGACTCCAGCTAGGGTATTTGCTCTATAAGCCTTCTCCCCAACTCCCTGACCCATAAGGACTTAAATCTATTGTTACCTTCATTAAGCTCTGGACTGCTCTGGACTCCCTATCACACAGGCCTACCCCACCCCCTCCCTTGCTTATCCCTTCTGAGGAGTTCAAAGCCTTCTGTTGCAGCATTCCAGTTGCCTGAATCATCCCACCATGATTCTGTGATGATGACTATGTCATAGTATTCCTGCTGCACAGTGGCTTCCAGCTCCTCCATTTCTTGTCCATGCTGTGTGCTGCATGGTGTAGAAGCTCATTTGGGATACTGACCCTGCCACCTTTCCAAGGAGAGTTCTACTGCTTATGTCACCATTCTCAGGCGCATCTGGTTTCTAAAGCATCAACAGCCCACATGTCTTTCCTGTTGCATGGTCTCAATACCCCACATTTATTGAGATGGACACATAAGTGACCTCACTAGCACACCACCCCTCAAACAAGGTCATGCTGCCCTCAAGCTTATCTCTAGCAGGCCTGATTTTATCCCTTTCTCCTTCAAATCTGATCTAAAATTCTCTTGATGAGTCTTGATAAATCCTGCGCAAGTTCCTTTTCCTCCTTTGTTACAAGCGTACCCCTTCTGTTGCCAGCAGGTCATGTAAACCAACCCATGATCAAAGAATGCAAAATTTTGCCGGTGACACTAGGAACAGAGTATTGGTCTGCTGGCTCTTCTTCCTTCTTCTTGCATCATTCCATACTCTGCACAAAGCCTGTTCAGAACTAGCCACAACCAGTGCTAGGGACTTCAGGAAGTCAGGCCCTGACCCCAACTGCCAGGTATTCCAAGCCCAGGCTGGCAGACCAGCCTTCTCATGCTTCTGCCTTCTGAATGGTGCGGACACCCACGGATTTGTTACACTGAGGCAAAACTCTCTTCACTAATGTTTTTCTTGCTAATTTAGACGATGGTATGTGCCATCACAGGCCTCATTGTCACACCATCCCAGGCCACTCTCTTTGACTTTCTGCGTTACCCAGGTGAAATAGCTGTTGCTGAAGTCATTTTTAGCTTTTTTCAAGTATGTCACTTGTTGCAGAATGTAAAGCTGTATTCTCCCCTTGTCATACCTAAACACTGCGAAAAGGCAATTGTAGTCCAGAACTTTTGGTACTCCCTTGCCCATGACAGTTGTCTGTGCCTTACTTTGTCTTCCCAGCATATATCAAAATCAGATAATGTTGGAGCTGGGCAGATGCCATCAAAATATCACTTCTCTAAACAGGACTTTTGCATAGGCTTGTCCTAGGGTCAGATATGTACAGCATGTTAAAAACTGTCATCGTGCCCATCTGTAAATACTTCACATTGCTAGCTTCTTGTCCTCTGAGATTATTTCAGCATCTCTGTAGTCATGCAAATTATTCAGTATTTAAAAGGGTGATGAACTGGCAATTGGCACTTGCCCATAGAGCATTGGCTCAGAGTCAGTTTGCCATAGCTGAAAGAGATGGGATCAGATTCAAGCCACAGATATTCAGTCAAGATTGAGTGCTGTACCTGTGACTCAAGGTAATGTGTAAGGGCAAACCCGGAGAGTAATTAAAACGTAAATCCATCTAAGAAGTGTCTCTAGAGCTAGATAGATTGCCAGTTTGAAATAACAAAGTATCAGAGAGATCAAGCACCAGTTGGCAGAGTGCATGTAATGCGCTGCAAGCACCATTCCAGCTCTCTGTTTAAAAGTTTGAAAAATAGGTACACTGTTTCTATCAAAACATTTTGTTTATCCCCATTGATCCTCCAAAGAAGCAGAACCTCAGCTTTCAGTCTCCACTAGTATATGAGATTAGCTCACTTAGAGCATGGCGTTAGTAACGCCAAGATCCCCAGGAGCCATTCATTTAGGAGTTGGACTTAAATGATCCTTGTGGGTCCCCTCCAACTCAGAATACTCTGTATTTCTCTACATTATATTTTAAGCATTGCTGCATGTTTCTCAGGGACCGGCTTCCTAGGTCCTAAGGAATCTGGCATTATTCTCCATCATTTGTTCTTTCTCTCTGGACTGAGATACTACGGCTTTAGAAATCCAACAGATAGGACTGCTCCCTGTGGTCATGAAAGACAGAAGAGTTTTTGTTACCTGATAACTTCCTTTCTTTGACAGTTCGCTCTTGTAATCTGATCTGCTTAGGAAGTTTCATGGCAATGTTTAAACACAGCTCTTAGTGACAGCTATTTGAAGATCATTTATACAAATGGATCATAATGCATTTGTCAATATACAACCACAAGGGAAGAAGGGAAACTTAATTTTCAAATATTTGGCTCTGAGATCTGCTCATGCCAAGGATAAGATTAAGCCTCAGACACATGGGATACCTCAATTTTCTGATATATTACATAGGGAAATGGACAACCACAAGTCACTGAAGTGAAAAAATGCCAGCATACAGTCATACTTTTAATCTCTAATCACAAACATATTCAAATTTGTTTCTCTTGTTTATGTAATTCTAAACTGAAAGAAATTGGAAAAGGCTTTAGGGTTTATTCAACAGCAGTCCACTTGCTTATGTGATTGTCCATATGTTTACATAAGAATTAATACTAATATATGCTGCAAATCAATGGCACAAAAATTCTTATACTAATGAAATATGCAAGTGGCATAATGAAGAAAAAATTTTGCTTGATGATGTGAGATCTTTATATCCTGTTTGGCTGTAAGCAGTGGGAATATCATGCCTAAAAGTATAAATATATTGGGTCAACATCTCAGAAAACTGTGCTAAATAAAGAGATCTGTTTCAGAGAGCTCTTAGACTGACAGGATGAGAGAAGACAACAACAACTTTTTTCTTCTGAGGAAATTTGAAAGAAATTATACTGTGTGAAAATCCAAGCTCAGCAGATACAGAGTCTAGAGTTACAAATTTATCAATCACATACTTGCACTGATTAATAAGAGTTCCTGAGACAAACTTAGCTAACATATAAATGTAAAAGTATGGCTTTATTTATTTTATATTATATTTTGAAAGTAAAGGAAGACTTCAGCTAATGTGGACAATTTATAATCTCATTTCATCCATGTGACTATGAAAATAAACTTTTAGTTTCCATTTTTCCATGTTGTATAGCATTTGCCCATGTAAATAGTGCTAATGAATGTACTTAAACAGCCTTTCATTATTCAGTTCACGTATATTCCTCTATTTGAGGAACACAAAATATAATTCATTTCTGTATTACCATTATTAGGATCAATATGGAGTGTATATTTTAAACCTGGGATAATCATCATTGTTA
The DNA here is from genome assembly GCA_014549065.1 of Cardinalis cardinalis. Lineage (NCBI taxonomy): Eukaryota > Metazoa > Chordata > Aves > Passeriformes > Cardinalidae > Cardinalis > Cardinalis cardinalis. The sequence goes on from JACDOX010000158.1 coordinate 1,585,767, forward strand.
TGGCTTGTGTTAGTTGTTTTCCAATGGAAAAATTTAATCTGTTGATTTTAGGAACTGTACTTCACACTGAGTAGCATGCATACAAATTCAATACTCAATATAGCACAGTGAAATCCTTATCCTATTTCTGAATGGTCCAGCCAGAGGTCACCAGTATGTTACAGACAAGATTCCTGTGGACATAAAAAAGAGTCCAAAACAGGGCATAGAAAAGTTGTGAAGGTCTCAAAGAAATTTTCAGGAAAAAAAAAAGTTATCTCTTTTAAATGAAAATAAATCCATAACTTAGCAAAATTGCGAAGTATTTTTTAATCATAAAATGTTGCAACAAAAGTTTTGAAAGTCTTATTCCTTGAGTGAGGAGTTCAAATCTGATTAAATAAAGGTGCCATTTCTTAGATTATTTTCTTTTCAGGAACTTGAAAAATGCTAGCCAAAAGAAGCTTTGGGATAACCTTGTAAGATACCAAAGACATTTACGTTTCACCAGCTTTAGGTCTTCAAATCAAGACCTTGTAAGACAAGTATCAATTTATTTTTAACAAAATAAATTTCCTGATATTTTGAGAGAAAAATAATCACCTCTGTATTTTCAGATACTTATGATCCTTTTGCATGACTACTAGGGTTGTGTTTGGGGGTGTTCTTGGACATATCCAAATTTAAAAAAAGTTAATTAATCTGGAGTTTATGCTGTGTGCTTGTTAAATTCCCTTGCGTTCCATTCTTGTAGGAGCTTACTGCGGTGTTACAGGAAGTAAATGTTTGGAAAATATTCAAATGGAATTGCAGTAAAACTTCTGCTCTGAGACAAATACGCTTCCAATGCTATTGCTTGGCCATGCACTGTTAAAAGCTAGAAAATTTTTCCAGGGGGAAAAAGAAGATAACAATGAGATACTGAGTAAAAATATTTATTTCTTTAATCTTGTAAATGTGCATGCTTAAAAAAATCCCCTAAAATTCAAGTTCTCTGAGCTGCAGACTTCAGATAACTTCAGGTTTGTTTCCCATTGTTTAGCATGATGTTAGGTATTGATCCACCTATAGCTATGACAACAAAACTCAGATGACATTAATGTAAATGACAGAATGTCATTGACATACGACCAGACATAGCAAATGGGTGGGAAAACAGTCTAAAATGCCAGTCTGCTGTAAAAGTGAGTTCTGCAGTGCACAGTGGATTTTATCTCCTTGTTGTTCAAAACCATACCAGTTCTTTGCAATATTGAATTACAATGAATCTTATTTACAATCTATAATTTGCATTGAAGCTACAATGTCAATGGGAATTGTATATCTATGGTTATTGTGATTCTCTTGCTATTTTGAGTCACATGTTTCCTCAGAGAAGCAGTAGCTGTAAATACAGCATATCTCCTAATCTGTATGTTCAGGCTGGCTAATGTTTTCTTCTTCTTTTACCAGACACACACCTAGCAGAGGCTGACTTTGTTTCAGCTACAGCAGAAATTTTTCAAGCCTTTGCTGTATTAATTTGTGGTAGGTTTTTCTTTCTTGGTTCCAGTTGAAAAGAACTGTGACAGGATTTTTTACTTTATTATTTTGATACAACACTGAGACACACATGACAGTTACTTTGATTAACTTAAAAATGATCGTTTATAGTCAAATCAAATACATTATCATATTCATATTAGAGCAGAAAGAGCACTATTATACCACATACTGACACTTACACAGTCTGAAAGAAAATTCTACCATATTTGCTTGCCTTGTAACTAATTTGGCAGGAAAGACATTTTCAGCATATCCAAACAGAGTATGTTTTCTAAACTTATTCTAAAACTCAGTCTTTCAAATACAGGAAAGATGTCACCTATAACTCATTCATGTGCATGCAGTCCAAGGAACTCAAAGATATTAATAAAGTTTATTTAACTTCTATTACTAAGTTTATTTGTAATTTACTAATTTTAAAAAAATTGAAAATTATTTATGTGTGAGAAATCTGCAGTGATATCTACCTATCTGCTTATCATCTCTCCACATTTCAAATAGTTTCATGTTTACTTTTCTCAGGTACATTTTATGCCACTTATGAAAAGGCAGTCTAGTAAAATGAAAATAGTGTTTGGAATTTTAGAATTTAAAATGTTTATATTTATTTTAAATTATTTGATATTTAGCTTTCAAAGTATGCAAAACTCCTGCACTAACAATGAGAAATCTTGAATGTTGAAATTCAAACCTGTTCCTGGTCCAGAAGGAAATTTTGTCCAATCTGGGTACACACCAGTGAATTTGATGCAGGAAAGCCAACATCCCTGTAAGAATTGTATTGAAGGAGTTACATCTGTTTGAGTATATCTAGGAATTCAAATGCCAAAATGAATCCTAAGAAAGTTGGATTAGTGACCAGAGGACAGGTCATGAAGTTCAAGGTACGTGGTAAATAGATGATTTCCCATGGCTCTGGAATTTCTTAAATGGCCTTTATACCTGAACATATGCTCTCTACTTGCACACATGTAGAATATAATTTTTGGCAGTGAACTTTTATCTTGCCTTTTGTCTTTCATATGTTTTTCATAAGCAAGCTATGTGACTCCCCTCTAGCTGTGAATACATCTAATGTCACGTTTTTTGTACACTTTTAGTATTGACACTTATAGCAAGCATCTGTAGCATTTCTACTAAATTATTTCTTATAATATCCAATTAATAAGAAACCATTGCACAGACTAAGATATTGTTGAATTATTTTTAATATATGCTGTTCAAAATATTATGTAGTTTTTGTACATACATCAGTACTTTGGACAATGAAGAAGACAGAGACACAACGTAATTGTCAATATTGCATCACTGAGAATCTGTACTGAAGCTTTTTAAACTGTTAAATTACTATCTTACTTTGCAATGTACAATTGTCATTAATTAACCCTGTGGAATTCAAGAAAAGTGCTGTCATGAATTAACCCTGTGGAATTCAAGAGAAGTGTATGGACATGTATGCTGCCTCTGTGACATATGTACTAGAGCTGGCAGAACCCACTGAGTAAAAAAATGAGATAATTAAGAAATATTAATGGATTTTATTATACATATTTAGTAAAGTGTGTGATGCTCACTAAAGCCATCAAAGATTATGTTGAGAATGTGTTGAGACTGAATGGTTTGAAGTCTGAAGCAAGGCACCTAAAGATACATTGTGTGAGCTACTTGTCCTGGATCTGAACCTACCCAGTATTTTATGAATGGCATGTGTGTACTGTAATGGTAAAGAGTTATTTACTTATCTTCTGTGGTGGATTGAATGTGGCTGGACATCAGGAGCCCAACAGCAGCTCTACCACCTCCCCACGTTACCTGTACAGAGGCAGAAAAACACAATGAAGAGCTCATAGATTGAGATAAGGGCAAGGACAAATCATTGCCAATTAGGGTCACAGATAAAACAGATTTGGAGAAATTAATTTAATTTATTATCAGTCAAATCAGAATAGGGTAATGAGACATGAAAGCTAACCTTAATATACCTGCCCCTCACCCCATCCTTCTTCATGAGCTAAACATCATTTTTGAATTCTCTACCTCCTACCCCTGAGCAGCAAAAAGGGATGGAGAATGGAAGTTATAGCTAGTTCATCACCATTGTCTCATTGTTTCTTTCTTCTCTTTCCCCTGCTCCAGTATGAGATCCCTCCCACGGAAGACAGTCGTCCAGGAACTTCTCCAACATGAGTCCTTCCCATAGGCTGCAATTCTTTCCCAGCTGTTCCAGTGTGGCCCCATCCCATGGAATGCAGTCCTTCCAGAGCAGCCTGTTCCAGTGTGGGTCTCCCACAGGGTCACAAGTCCTGCCAGAAAACTCGCCCCATTGCGCGCCCCTCTCTTCACAGGGCCACACCACCTGGCAGGAACTTCTCCATGGAGCCACAGCATCCTTCAGATCTGCTCCCCTGTGGACCTCCCCCCTACAGGGGAACAGCCTTCTTCACCATGGTCTTCGCTACAAATTCAGAGAAAACTGTGCTTTGGTACCTGGAACATTTCTTCCCTCTTCTTCACTGATTTTGGCATCTGCAGAGCTGTCTTACACATTCTCACTCCTCTCTACTCTGGCCACAGTTGTTCCTGCACAATAACTTTTTCCTACTTCTTAAATATATTATCCCAGAGGCTGATGATGTCTATGGTCTCAGCCATCAAAGAGACTGTCTTGGATCTGTCAGGCATTTGCCCTATCAGACATGGGGGAAGCTTCTATCAGCTCTGCACAGAAGCCACCCCTATAGCCTTTCTACAAATTCACCGATAACAGATATACGGATATAGTGGAGAATAGAATTTAAACATAAAGTGAACCTAAAGAATTTATTGGTATTCCTGAGAACCTGTCTGGAAAAGTAAAATCCAGTGCATCAAACTATTCATAATGAATTCATGAAGAGTAACTCCATGAATTGCAGAGGCTTCATGATTCATTAAGTTAGCTACCTGGCACATACTTAGGCAGGACTGGCAGTAACTGCTTAGAAAATATGGAGAAAAATATTTCCAATGAGTTGATAATGAGTAAGTTCTGTTGTGTATTAGTAACTCCTGTTAAAAGGGTTCAGGAAAAGCATATATTACCCCTGGAATGCTTTAGCAAGAACATAGATTGTTACATAAAGTTTCACCTCCAGTGTACTCAGCAAAGCCTCTGCTGACACTGCTACTCAGTGCTTGAAAGGTGTTGAGAACTACATGACATGACTGCAGGATAAGCAGGTAGACATAGAAGGGCTATATAAAGCATGCAAGAAAACATAAGTCTAGTTTCAAGTAAAGCAATGAAGCATGCTATATCTATAGAAACAGTAAATTTCTAGTGTCAGTTGTGCTGGGATGTCACAAAGTCTCTGGTACTAAGAATTTTTAAAAACAGTTTGGACAAATGACTGTTTGAGAAATTACAAAGATCAAGTTTTTGATATACCAGTAGCTTCAGGATGTACCTTCAGAGCAGAAGCAGACCTTTTGAGTGTGAGAAGAAGGAAAACCTCAAAAGTCATGTAGCTGGAGTTAAATGTTAATAATACAATTCCTCTGTCACTGTCTGTGCTCGTTTGTAAATTGCATAAACACCCACTTTAAAATATTATATAAGGGTAGCAGGAAGAAAAAAATCCACTTATATAACATTCTATAGTGTTAGAACAAAAACCTAAACAAACAAAAACAAAAGACTAAACAAACAAAAACCAAAACCAAACAAACAACAAAAAAAACCCCACAACCCAAAAAAACCAGTGGCTATTAAATAATCCCCACATATGGATGTGGATGTTTCATGCCTTTTGTAAAAGTTTGTTTCCCAGATCAGATCAGCTACAGGCAACTTGGGTCATTTCATTGAGCGCTTTTCACACATTTAATAAATAACCAAAATTAAATGCTCAAGTGTCATTTAGAATAAACATCCTAAATTTTGAAGAATCAAAATTTATTCAGAGGCAACTTGTGAAAGACTAAAAACCCTTGAGACTGAATTTTGTCTACAAATGAAAAGTCCTTTTTCCCAAACTCCATTTGAGAGCACAGAGCTCATCACAAAACATACGCTTTTGATTACAATAATGAGAAATAGCTGTGAGGCAGATCTTGAAATCTCTTCTGCAGTCAATACAGCATCTGATTGAGTATAATTGGTAAAGGATTCGAGATAATTGCAAGGTATGAAGGAGTAGCAGAATCAACTACCACATTTACATTTTCAGAAAGAACTTAGTATAAACCTGGACATGACAGAAGTTTAAAGAGGGTTTAAAATTATAATTCTGATAGAATGCTCATTGTATATTCTGGAAATGTGAGCCAAGCACCAATCAGAATTTCATTCCAGCCAGCACCTTGTTCAGATTATCAGATCAAATTGAAGTTGTATTGAATTTCAATGTGCTTGACAGTTGCATTAATGCAATTATTAGAAGGTGTTATTAAAAAACAGTCTATTTCATTTCTGGGTGTTATAAAATCATTGACAGCAATTGCTAGAGTTGTTAAGTTTATGACTCTGATCAGCCATTTCAAAGTAGATCAAAGATTAATAGTAAAGCTCATGAGAAGTCTGGATTCAGCCATGAAAATGGTAACTAGGTGATGGTAATGATTAGCATTAACATAGGGCATCAGGTCTATCAGCTGTGATGAGGCAGTAGTTTTTATGAACACCATTACTACTCAAATAGTTTGCTTGGGAAGCTGGAGAAATCAGTGGACATTTTCAAAGCCTTGTAAAGATAGCTTTCTTGCAGAAAAATCGTACAATTTAATCTACACTTTCAGTTCCTATCTGGAACTCTCATGTTTCCACAAAGTGTGCAGAGTAAATATAAGTGGAGAGCATATGTTCATAGCTTAGTATGCACTACCCTATAAATGTACTTGCTTATTTAAATTAAACAGCTCAATGATTCAGAAAGCATTTCAGCAGACTTAATGTTGTACTTTAGCCAGTGAGGTTCACACCTAACAAAGAAGGACATAAATTGTCTCATTTTTTCCAAGGATGGCACTATTTCCAGTCCTGTTGGCACAGGGAAAAAATACCAATTTTCTTTTAGAATTTTACGAAAAGCAAAAAAATGGATGTTGGCTCTTGACTAGGATGGCAATAGCTTTTACCATCATTTAAAATAGATGAACACATTACAATGAACTATAAGGACCTGATTCAGTATTGTCTTCTAACTTCTTTCCGATGGACAGGCTAAAATCCAAGCAATAGAACAACAAACTAACTTTTTTCTCTCTCTTCGCCCACTGAGCCCTAGAGGGTTTTATTTCAGTAGTATCTGCACGTGTACCCAAGCAGGCTTGCACACTCACTCCCACACATGCATCAAATTTACAGCCAAATTCTGTTTCCTGAGACAAGCACTCGTAAATCACAATTAGATCCATCTGTTTAAGGACAGTTTGGCTCACAAGACTGAAAATACTGCAGTATATAGTTTACACTGAATGGAACTAGCAGGGCTCATTGACAGAGCTTTAAACTAGATGTGATAGGACAGAAAGACCCATCACACTGGCAAGCTGTGGGATGATAGGCCAAGGTTAGGGCCCTAGCAAGGGCCCACTGCCAGTGGCTCTGAATGTTAGCCGTACTGGGCGACACTTCCAGTCTTACAGAGATGAGCTAGGGACTTCTGGCACAGCAGAAACCAGTAACAGGGAAACAGGGAAAAACAGGTAACTGGGGGAAAAATCAGGGAAATATATCAAAGTATTTAAAGGTGTTCCTCCAGGCAGGCAACATGACCATCAGCCCACTTGAAGTGCAAAAATACACAGAGTACAGGCAACAAACAGGAGGAGCTGGAAGCCACTCTGCTGCTAGGAAGTTATGACCTTGTTACCCATACTGAAACTTGGTGTGAGAAACTATTAATGATGGCTATCAATGGCTACAGGGTATTCAGAAGAAACTGGGGAGGAAGAAGATATGGAAAGTTTGCCTTCTACATGAAGAGATGAATTAAGTGTGAAGGGCTGTATCTGCAGAAAAACCGTGGGCAGGTCAAAAGTCTGTGGGTAAGAATCAGAAACAAAATCAACAAAGGGATCTCTGTGGGTGGTGTCTACTGCAGATGAAGAGAACTGTATTCACAAAGACTTCTTGCTCCAGCTGCTGGATGCATCACACTCACAGGCTCTTGTCCACTCTAATACCTGCTGAAAAAAATAGCACAGGCAATCCAGAGGATTCAGGAAATCCATGAAGGATACTTTCTTGAGCCAGGGCATAGACAGCAGCCCTACCAAAGGGAATGCAATACTGGAGCTGATATAGGCAAGCAATCTTGAACATCAAAACTGGTGGGAGCCTGGGCAGCAGTGATCGTGCATTAGGATGCAGTGATCATACATTTGCCGTACTGGGAGATACAAGTCAGGAAAAAAGTTATGCCCCTGAATTTCAGGAAAGCAAATTTCCAGCTCTTCAGGGAGACAGTCAACAGGATTCACAGGGAGACTTCCCTCAGAGACAAGGAAGTTGAACAGAGATGGGAGATTTGTAGGGAAGTGTTCCACTGAGCTTAAAAGCTGGCAATCCCCAGGAGTAAGAACTCAGGGAAAAAAGGCAAGAGGCCAGTATGGCTTAGTAGGAAACTGCTGGGCCAACTAAAGGGAAAGAAGCAAATGCACACATAATGGAAACAAGTGCAGATAATCTGAGAAAAATATAGAGATGAAATACAGTTTTGAAGGGTTATGGTGAGGAAGTCCAAGATGAAGCTGCAACAGAACCTGGCAAGGGACTTGAAGATGGGTTTTTACAGGCATGTGAACCAGGAAAGGAAAGTCAAAGAAGGTGACCCTCTCTGATAAACAAGGGTGAAAAACTGGAAGCAGCAGATGAGGAGAAAGCGGAAGTATTCAACAAATTTTTGCCTCAATGTTCAACGGCAACTGCTGTTTCCACACCTCTCAATTGGATGGATGGCAGGATGGGGAGCAGGGGAACAGAGTCCCTTTCACTCTCCATGATATCTGAAAAGTCCTGGCAGACAGGTGAAATCTCAGGTGACTGAAAATAAGGAAAATTTATGCCTGTCTTTAAAAAAGGTCGAAAGGAGAACTCTGAGAACTACTGGAAACAGATCCTCTTAGAAGCTATGCTTAGGCATCTGGAAGTCAGCTAGCATGGCTTCATCAACAAGTCCTGCTTGACTAATCAAGTGGCCTGCTATCACAGAGTGACTGCAACAGTGGGAAAGGGAAGGGCTACAGATGCCATTTATCTGTACAGCCTTTGACACAGTACACCGCAACATCCTGCCCTCTAAAATTAGAGAGAGGAGGATTTGATAAGTGGACTGCTAGATGAATAAGAATGGATGATGATGTCCAGAGGGCGGTGGTCAATGGCTCAGAGTCACAACAGATATCAAGGAAAAGTGATGAAAAATGAAAGAGAGTAGGTTTAGATTTGATGTTAGGAAGAAATTTTTCTGTGTAAGGGTGGTGAGGCAAGGGACAAGTTTGCCCAGAGACATTGTGAATGTCCTACCCCTGGAAGGCACCCCTGTCCATAGTAGGGCAGCTGGAACTAAATGATCTTTATAGTCCTTTCCTACCCAAAACCTTCTATAATTATATTATTTGTTTTCAATTTTCAGGTTTACCTATATTTATCTTTGTGTAATCCCAGGAAACTGCTGTATATAAAGCTGAAAAAGAAGTTACATTTTTTATAATTATTTCCACCTCTTCATTACTTGGGAAATTAAGTAAGAATACCCATCTCTTCCCATCCTGAATAAACACTTATTTTGAGTCAGAGTTTCTGTGGTTTTGTGCAGAGGAAAGAAAATGTTGGATCTAGTGGCTAAAATAGCCATGAGATATAATTTTTTTCAATATCCCAGTCCATATTATATGGATCCTAGCTGCTTCTCCAGAAAGACACTGGTCTTCTTTATATCATGTGATATATCTGTCCATGAAGACATAGGCACAGTTTGCTTTTAAAAGTACCATGACAGTAATTCCCAGAGAGGGCAAAACATTTTACATGCTGAAAAGACTAAATATAGTTACAGTTTCTGTTCACTAGCCCATCCAAAAGTGGTGGTGACTTCCTTCAAAATTTTGTGAAGAAAAAAGAATCAAAGAATCTCACTACCTTTTGAACAGACTATTTTGAATTCTCCAGTCACCCAGTGAGATATGAAGTAACATTGTACTACACACTACACAAATCACTCTCATACCAGGTCTACTCTCCTGACAGTCTCACTGTTTTGATGGTGTGTTGTTCTTAGACATGGACACAAATACTCACAAGTGTTTAATTTATTGAGAAAAAACAGATGAATTATCTTGTATTATACAGCTAAGCCATTGAAGAGTCACTAAGACCTATGGAAAGTGACATTGGATTTGTCTTTTAATCAAGATACATTTATTTTTCTGACAGTTAGCTCAGTAGCCTGAACTGTCAGTCACATCAACATAATGAGAATACAGTATGCTATTTTCACACATATAGCAAAACACATTTTGATTTGAAACACATCTGATTCAAAACAGCCAGCATAGCTTCATTAAGAGCAAGCCCTCACTGACCAACCCTGTGGCTGATGGGGTGACTGTATGAGTGGACAAGGGAATGGTTACAGATGCCATTTATCTGGACATTTGTAAAGCCTTTGACATGGACCCCCACAACATCTTTCTCTCTAAAATTGGAGAGAGGTGGATTCAATGTCTGCACTGTTAGATGGATAGGAAATTGTTTGGACAGTGGCATCCAGAGGGTAGTGCCCAATGGCTCAGAGTCCCAATGGACATCAGGGACATCCCTCAAGGGTGCATACTGGGACCAGAGATATTTAATATCTTCATTAATGACATGAACAGAGGGATTAAGTGCACTGCCAGCAAATTCACAGATGACACCAAGCTGAATGGTGCAGTTGACACACCTGAAGTATGGGATGGCATCCAGAAGGACCTGGGCAAGCTTGAGTCAGTCCATAGAAATCTCATGAGGTTTAATAAGATCAAGCGGAAGGTGCCATACCTGGGTCATGACAACTCCCGGTGCCAACACAGGCCGGGGATGAACAGATCAGAGCAGCCCTGCTGAGAAGGACTGGGGCTCCAGGTGGATGAGAGGCTGGACCTGACCCAGCCATGGGCACTCCCAGCCCAGAGAGCCACGCATGTCCTGGGCTCCATCCAGAGCAGCGTGGGCAGTAGGGCCAGGGAGGGGATTCTGCCCCTCTTCTCTGCTCTGGTCCTACCTGCAGGGCTGCATCAGCTCTGGGGTCCCAGCACAGGAAGGACATGGAAGGACATGTTGGAGTGGGTCCAAAGGTCACCAAGACCCTAAGAGGGCTGGAGCACCTCTCCTGTAAAGAAAGGCTGAGAGAAATGAAATTGTTCAGTCTGGACAACAGATGTTGACCAGACGACCTAATGGTAGCTTTCTCGTACCTGAAAAGAGCCTTCAAGGAAACCAGAAAGAGACTATTTTACAAGGGCATGTAGTGACAGGAAGGTGGAAGGTGAGTTTGAAGGCTTCAAACTCACAGTTTGAAAAATTGTAGGTTGAATATAGAAATTCGGAAGAAATTCTTCCCTGTAAGAGAGGTGAAGTAGAGGAAGAGGTTGCCCAGAGAAGTTTTGCATGCCCCATCCCTGGAAATGTTCAAGATTAGGTTTGAATGGGACTCAGAACAACCTGTACTATTAAAGGTGTCCTTGCCCTCAGCAAGGAGTTTGGATCTAGATAATTTTTTAGATTCTTTCCGAACCAGGTTATTTTATGATTGTATGATTTCTTAAGAACCAAAAGGTGCTATAAGCCTTGAAAGAGCAGTATAATATCTTCAAACAGACATTATGCATGTGTTACATTAGTCATAAACACCATGCATAATGGTAATTCCTTGGAAACATGCAATTAATTTAACATCTCTGGCAGAACTTTTGAAGAATTGAATTGACAATGAAATTATTATGAATCATCTCCAGTTTTTATCATTTTTTAAATGATAACTCAAGAGATCATTCTGCTTTTAAAGTAGTAATAGACCACAGACTTGATGAATTTGCAGGTAAGGTCTAGAGAAAGTGGTTTCTTCAGAGAAGGATATGGCTATTAAAAACTAAATACAAAAAGTATACGAATGTACAAACAAAAGAGCTGGCCAAATTGCTCAAAGAGAATAGAAGGCTTTAAAAACTTTTCTCCTGAGGGTCATTATCTGGCTTTCAATTGTAGCTTCTGTCGTCACTGCTTTATTCCCTTGCTTCCCAATCCTCCCTTCCTCCATCCTCCTCCCCTAAGCTGAGGTTTTAAAACACAAAAGTTTCCATAAAATGCCAGATAGTCTCCCTTCTGCCAAAAGAGTGATTAAAAAGGGTAAATGTCTATACTTATGCATGCTTGTTGTTCTGAGAACACAGGTTTTGCCTACATATAAAAATGAATGGAAAGACCAATTGAATAATAGTAATATGGGAAACATTAGCCTTCTTTTGCTGTATACACTTAAAACCAGATGACTTTTCCAATATTTCACGCTATATTTGAACTTATCACCCATGTCTTTAGTGTTTGTCCAAATTTTTTTGTATTTCCACCAAAAAAGAGAAAAGCAGAAGCCACATGTAAGTTGCTGGCAAACACTTCTGTCACTTTCACCTCAAGCATAAGAACAAGACAGGCCAGATGGCAAGGCTTTTAAAGGTGCTGAGCTTCATAGTAGTTTCCACTGATTTCAGAGAGACTTCTATATATCTAGCATACTTCACACATTTAGGTCAAGAGCTACACTAACAGCCTGACTATGGACATTTGGATAGTAACAGTATTGTGAATGAAACTGCGCAGCAATTATACAAATCCCTGTCCCCTGAATTGCTAACAGTGATTGTAAGACAATCAATCTACACTGATTTTCGTATTGTAAGACAATAAACTTGGTATTTATGTAACAGCCAGAGTGCAGGAAAATACATAACAGGGGAAAAAATGTGCCATTATATATCATTATGCTAACGGTACAGCAATCTGGAGAATACAATTCCATTTCAGTATGACATCCAGTAAGCACTTAGTTCCATCATAGACTATAAAGTATATTTTTCCACCCCAAATTATATGATTTTTGGCAGGAAAAGAGACATTATCTTCCACCTCAAGCTGTCAGAGTTTGTTTTTTAAAAAATAAAATAATTTCCTTCTATTGTAAGCCACAAGGGACAAATCTGGAAACATACAAGGCCAAGTCTGAGTTAACTTACACCCTTTTCAACTCCATTAACTTCAGTGGTATTGGCCACAGTTGCAAGTAAAGTTGGAATTTGGCCCATGGAAATAACCGTGTTTCCAACACGGTTTGGCTTTTTTCCTTTACTACGCATTTCACAGCCTTTTTAGACCATATTTCTTTATCTGAGAAATATTTGGAAGATACAATATAAGTAAGGGCATAATTAGAAATGACCCAATTCATTTCATGCAAATCCTGGCACTCAAAATAATATGCATATCACTAAACTTGAGGCAACATTCTCTTTCAAAAATGACTTTATTAAATTACACTACATTAACAGAATGTTGTCATTAGCAGAATTTTTCTCAGACACAGAATCACTCTTTATCAGATATGACTTGTTGAGACACTCTCGTATGCCAGCAGAAGGTTTTCTCTCTGTGGGAAATACATACAGTGAATCCAACTCCCAGTCCAGTCCAGGTAGTGTTGTGGAAAGCACACACCCAAAACATCCCAAGATTAATATGCATGAGCTAACTGTCTGTCTGTCCATGTTGTTCATCTTTGCTGTTTCCATAGAATTCTTCAGGAACTGTACATGTCATTTAAACACCATGGCTTCTCTCTTATTCATTTTTTTCCTGTACTCCAGAGCTGAGAAAGCAACAGCAACAGCCTCATAGAGAAAGTGCTGGTCCCAGTGCAATGAAACTTTATATTTGGGACTGGTTTTGACCACTACTTTTGTCATAAATATATAGAACATTTAAAAAAAAAAAAAAAGTGAGATTTTATGATTATGTTTCAGTTTTCATGAGTGTTTCAAGAATCTCTCTTTTCTAGTACTGTGTGATTTTTTTCTACAAAGCAACCCTACATCCATCTAGGCTGAATTTCCAGAACTCACTTGTTTTTTCAATTTCTCCTCTTCAGAATTTAACTGAGCTTCAGACATAAATTGCTAAAATAATACTTCACAAACTTCAGAGATCAAGAAGATTTTATCAGACTTGTGTAGCCATTTGCTTTTCAATTTATTAGCAGTGTAAGAGACCTGTTAACCTACTACTGCCTGTTCTAAACATTTGCAGAAAGAGACCTTTTCTAATCCGTTGTGGCAGTGAATGTTTGTGTTTCTTCTCCTGTGTCTTGGAACTGGGCCCACTATAAATATAGTAAACAGAGTCTCTTTCCCTGAGGGTTTCTCTGAGTTTACAATCCCATTGTGTTCTTTACTCAGCACACTTCTTTGGTTTAAATAATCTTTCTACTGCTGCCAGTGTTTTGAAGGTGGTGGCGAGAATTTCATTAATCATATATCCTCTAACAAGTACCTACACAAATTACCTCATAATATCATTGAAATCAGCTGACAGCTAGTAGCATAAATAGATCAAATGGGGGATTAACTGAAAATAGATTTGAGACCTAGGTTTTAGAACTCCTGAAGTCATCTTATTTGCTCAGGAGAGAGATTCTTAAACATTCAGTTCTTCTATGTAATGTAAGCGTGCACATGTAATATTTCTGGTTTTCACAGGTCAAAGATTCTTGCTCATGACTGTATAAATTTTGAGAAACAGGTATTAAATTCTGGTCCTGAAAATCACCCACATTTAAAAAAAAAACCCTCAAAACACTAAGTACACAAAATCTATTTCAATGCTTAGAAATAGGGCAAGGACTTCCTTTTCTCAATTTCAGAGTTCCTAAGTGTAAAAATACACATCATAGAAGAGATTCACAAATTTTGCTTCTTTTTACTTCATCAAAGCATCTGAATATTTTTCAAATGTTGTAGAAATTCTAATGAAGTCTAGACTGTCTCCTATGCTGCTGGGCTTAACCTACCTCAAAATAGTTGGTTGTAGAACTAGAAAATAGTACAGGTGTTTGGGATTTTTTTCACTTTTCCCTTTTATATGTCTTACATGATGAAAGATGATTACAGAAAAGTTAGGCAGATGCTGGACTTTGTGGCATAATTTTACCAAGAAGAATGAGTATGCTAAACAGAAAATTGTGCAATATGGTGCTTAAATACACTTTTAACAGTTACAAAAGAAATGACAAATCTTCCTGGGAAAATAAATTGTTGCTTTTATAGCCTTTAGGCTTACATTGGAGACTAGGAGGTGAGTTGCCTAAAAAATTAGTTGGGCAAAAAGCAGAGAGGTGCAATTTCTTCATATATGACACACATAAACATTCTATAAGAAAGTTGAATCTTTACCATGAGGTGGATCTATTCTTTTCCTTTAAAAATTTCAAGAAAAAAAGTAATCCAAACAAAAGTGCCATAACAGTGAAGCTCACTGTTAATTTTGCTGCTGCTCAATACTGTGGAAAAGCAATCCATTACATCTCAGATTAGACATCTTGGCTGCAGCAGCATAGGATTTCCCAGTGGTCTTCAATTTGTGGTCTGTCAGGAGTCATCTGTCAGCAAGTCCTTTATGCTAATGAATCAGAGCAACACCATTGTGCCAATAAAATATGTAGTGGATTTGAGATGCAAAGATTTGGCGGGGCGGGGAAGGGGGAAGAGAAGAAATACCGATAAAACCATTTCTAGAGTGCATTTAGGCCTCACTTGAAAAAATGTTTTAGTACG
>JACDOX010000158.1:1603722-1614681 GCA_014549065.1 Cardinalis cardinalis
TTTTTTTTTTCCTCTTGTAGTTTAGTTTTTTCTTTGTAGGCTAGTTAATAAAGTTTTCTTTGTCACTAAGTGAGAGCCTGCTTTGCTTATTCCTGGTCACATCTCACAGCAGACACCAGGGGGTCTTCATGGGGGCACTGGCATTGTGCCAATGTCAAACCATGACACTCTGTCTTCCATAAGATGTGCTGGAGCACCTCTTCAGGGTGTTTTTTCCTTCTGTTTCTCACAGATGGGACTGTCCTGCAAAGGTGTCTTTCACTGAGGAAATTCCAGATGAGAATGAGAGTGGAAGTGCTGTGCAGAGCATATCCAGGGGATGCAATCAGCCTGAGCATGCTGCTCCCATCTGCATAAAGATACACTGGGCACGTGTAGCTTGCACAGAAAGATGAGTTTGATGCACCCTGGATGTGCTGGCCACACTGAGAAGATACAGAGGAAGTGGGGCCCTCCCATGACACCCATCCATCATGCTGATGTGATTGTCATGCCCCCACAGTGAATTCTATGACACTGACCTTGTAAGGGAAAGCAATTGCACAGGCCATCTTTGTAAGTCTAGTAGCCATTTGCTCAGACTTCCTAAATTCACAGCTAGCAGTCTGATTGTTACTTTCACTGAGATGAATCCAAAACTTCTGGAAAACATCTTCCCTTTTTGATGAGAAACGATTTTTATTGTCTTCTAAAACACCGTTACTTACCACAGTCTTAGTGTATACAGGGCATTTATACTGTTAAAATAACATCTCATCAATCTTTGACAGTAGCTTTTCATCTATTTTTACTTTCACTGTTTTTACTCTGATGAAAATAAATGGAGTATAACATCTGCCTTTTTTCTGTCTTGTTCTGTATCTTCCCAAAAGCAAAACCCAAGGTCTTATATTTTTCCAACTCAGTATGAACTTTCACTCCTTTCACATTCGAATGTCGCTAAACTGAGAGTATGTACTGTCTTACATACAAACAGTGTGCACACTCATGTACACACACATAAAGCTTTTGTACTGAGGTAGAGGCCGCTTGGTGAAATGAATAACAGATCACAACAGTTTAAAGAACACGTGGCGCGCAAGTATATGTGCTTTAATAATGTGTGTATTTTCAAGAAATACTGTGCTGAAGCTCACCCACAATAGTTCCTTTTTTGAGTTCCTTGAGTCCTATGAGTTTCTTGTATGCTTAGAGTACAATGCTGTTCCTCAGGACTGAAAAATATAAGGTTTTTTTCGTTAGCTGAAGCTCCTTTCTTTAAGTGATGCTTTCTTAAACTACTGTTTCAGGTATCATTGTTGGCAAAATAGGTATGGTCATTATAAAGGACTGCAATAGAACTTCAAGTATTTATTGCCATCTGGAAGAAATTTTGTGGTAACTTGACAGACAGCATTCAAATGATCTTTAGGAGGTCCCTTTCCTTCCTAACAACACCCTAGGGTGTATAATCCATGCTTTATAAACTCACAACAGATGTCAGATAATCTGAAGCAGCTGTAGGGAGGCAGCTAGATATTTGTGACCAGTTCTGGTACTCTGCTTTAAAAAAAAAATGTATGTGAACCTACCTATGAACAGAGAGACAAATTTACCAATATATTTGCACATTCAAACAGACATAATAACATCAAGGTCACGGATTCAATCTCCTTATGGGCATTCACTTAAGAATTGGATTTGATGATCCCTCCGGGTGCCTTCCACCTCAGACTGTTCTGTGAAACTCTGTGAAGCTCTCTACATATGCGTTATTATTACATATACATTGCTTACACGTATGTATACATTTATTCTTGATGAAAACTTAACAGAGTGAAGAAAGAACAGAAAAGGGCTGCTGTTTTTCTCATTTAAATCTTGAAAATTAAGAAAACTCTATAAAGAAAATATTCTTACAGTAAAAATAACACAGAAGACACTGCAAGTCATGTCTATATAATCTCCATCATTCTATATCTTCTAGATACACTGGACAAAATCTCCATGGAAAGACAAACATCTCACTGATCTCCCTTGAGCTTGGACTAGACTCTCCCTTGAAGATGAATTAGAACTTTAAAATTAATGGCAAAACTGTTAAAGGCAACTACTCCACCAAGAAGATGGAAGCCTCTGAAGTTATTAAGTTATTTTTAATTATTTTAGGTATTCTGATATAGGCCTTTAGAAATTATGTATTTCACTTACCTGTTAACTTAGTAAAAAAAAACAAAACAATGTGGTCTCATCCTCTGGAGTCTTTGCAAGAGCAAATTGCATGAATATACTAGCTGTTATTTTTTTCCTTTCAGGCATATGCCTGCAATTAAAAATAAAAATTTAAAAAAAAAAAAGAGAAAAAGAAAAACTGTAATTCTAAGCTTCTGCAGAATACTTCTGCTTTGCCATTACTACAAAGTGGTACAAACTACTAGTACTTCACACAAAGTATATTGTTCTTAGTACCACCTATTTTTTTTTCTGCATTAGTGAAATTGGTAAACCCTTGCTTGAAGTATAAGAGAACAAAATGGGTTTTCTAACATACAGTGGATTTATCATTACCTGAGCAGTCTGACCTACTGTCAATGTGCTATAATACCAAAGATACAAGCAAAGTCCTAGAGTGTGAAGGAGTTTGGGTTTTTTCATTCTGTTATTCAAATGTTTCTACTGAAATTTGTGATTTCATGCTGTGCTGGTTTCAGCTCAGGCAGAGTTAACTTCTTCCACTGTTATGTTTAGGGTACAGAATGACAATAGTGTTGGTAATGTTTGGAGTTTTTGCTAAATTGTGTTTATCCTAAATCAAGGACTTTTTTCCTTTGGCTCATGCTCCACCAGTGAGGAGGTGGGCAAAAGAAACCAGGAGGGAACACATCTGAGACAAATGACCGGAACCAACCAAAAATATATTCCACACCACAGAACATCATGCCCAGGATATAAACTGGGGGGAGTTACCTGGAAGGGGCTGATCTGGGTCCAGGAAGGGAGGTCTGGCATCAGTCAGTAAGTGGTGAACAACTGCACTGTGGATCACTTGGTTTTCTCCCTTTTTATTACTATTATTTTAATTGTTTATGTTATTTTAATTTATTTTCAATTACTAAACTTCACTTATCTCAACATACAAGTTTTATTTCAATTTTCCTCCCCATTCCAGTGAGGTGATGAAGAGAGGCAGAGTTGAACAAGTGTGGTGTTTCATCTTCAGATGGGTTTAGTACCATGACACATGTTCAGTGAGATGTTCCAGATTCTCTCTGCTTATCTTCTTAAGCAACGTTTAAAAAATGTATGTATATTTTATCATGTGATCTCACTAATCAGAAACAGACCACCAAAGAGTTTTTTTCTCTTTTTGTTTTCCTCATGAACACTGGAGGTCTATAACTACAGAATTTAATTCTCTGCAGCATAAGGAAAATGCCATTTGGCTAGGTTTTTACCAGGTACAGTATATGTATCTACCAGTTTGCTATCTTTTGGACTTTACTGAATGCAAGGAAGAAATCCAAAAACAGTCAAGAAGTACCTATTCTACCTACAGTTCATATTCGCCTTTACTCATTGCACTCTTATTGGGCTAATTTGGTTTCCTGCATCTCCTTCTGATTTCATGACAGCAGTTTTGATTTACTTTTGAAAAATAACTGAACTTTTTAGAGAAATTGTGTCTCAAAATCAGGTTACCTTCTAGTCACATTGAACAGGTCTGAATTTAGTATCTCCTCAAAATACTGAAAGATATTCTATGTTTATTTATTTTACAAAACAGAGGATCCTAATTATAACTAACTCTTTTGGAGTTATTCTTATATGAGTTTACATGAAATCTTACAGAGATAATTATTTCATTCTTAATAACTTTCTGAATAAGTTTATTTATTTGGCAGACAAATCTTTAATTGACATCTATAAAATGAAAATGTTCTTGTGTTCAGTAGTTCTTACACCAGAGCATTTTTAGTTTCCTGAAACAGTAGACTTTGTTGAAAGCCCATCTAGTAGTACTGCAGTATGTCTAATAAATCCTTGCTACTCAGACAAGCATCCCCCATATTTCAGGAGAGCGCAAGGGAATACAATAGCCATTCTGAGGGTTTTCTGTGGATTTTCACACCTGAGAATAGCAATGTGGTACTAGGGGTATGGCATAGGAGAGTACATGGAAGAGTATATAAGTAGACCATTTTTTACAGGATATGTAATATGTATAGAATATGATGATTTGTTGCCGCTGTTGGTTGCTCCTTCACTATACCAACTATTTCTGCCAAAGAATACCCAGGTTTTGTCAAAAGCATTTCACCATCACCTCATCCTCATGCTCTTTTACTGAAAAGTAGTCAGGAGTTTAAGAGAAGTAATTTTAATTGGATGTGCCTTTAGGCTGCTCCTGAAGAGCATTTTGGATAACCATGCTTTCCTCTCCTGCACTCCAGTTCTTTCTATCAGAGCAGCTGGGTGCTTTTTATTAGCTCCTTGATGGACACAATTTTAGTGTGCTCTAAACTTTGCCAGCGGTGAGTGTGTCATCGTTAAGAGAAGTGAGTATAACTACTGAGAGGGACTGGTACAATGTTATTAATATTGCAGTAAAAGGATGATCAGGAAATCCAGTTAAGAGTACAGAGATAATTACTCTTTCCAGCATTTGCCTCCTTGAAGGTAATCAGCAGAAGCAGCTATCAAGGAAAACACCAACCGATCTTCCTGTCTTGCATTCAGTGACTTATTCCTTGGCTCCTGACATGTTCCTGGAATGGTAAGCAGAGACACAAGCATCTTCCTTTCCTTCTCAACCAAACTACAACTTTTCATCAAAAAAATACTGTGGCAACAGCACACATTGCACATGACAGCAACATCTAGCCCCTTGCTCCCACAAGTTTAGTAGATAAACTTATAGAATTTGAACCTGGGTATGTCGCACCACAACATAACCTAGTGTCTGACAGTGAACCTGCCATCTCCCAAACAGAGCTCATCAGCCCTGTCTAGTCCAGTAATAGGTAATGAGCCAGAAAAAATCTTAATCATAGAGCATGTCAAATCTGGAACCTCATCTAGTTTGACTGACATTTGAGCACACACCAGTAAACCTATCTTTGTTACCCAAGTTCTGAGTCCTGAGCTTTGCACAATCCCCACTTCATCTGCCAGACATACTAGTCAGTACAGCACACTAAATTTTACTCACACCAGTTCTGCCATCAATTTAAACTCAATGACACTCAGCAGCCCCTGAATTCGTGTGGGGGACCAATCATGAATATAGTCCTAGCCCTAACTCAGTAAGAGAATTTGGATGAGGCAAAAAAATCCAGTTCACGGAGTACTGCTGGACCAGACTCTTAACTAAACCCCAACCTCAATAAGAGTTCTAGGGATACCTGGCAAGTTGGATTATAACAGCACAAGACTGGTCAGGCTCAGCTCCAATATGAGTCCTTGTGTCCCTTCTTGACAGGCAGTATTCCTAGCCCTTTGCACCTGCTAACCTGAGTTCTAAGCTTCCTAATAATTCTAGCATTAGATACATGGGTATCTCAGCCCTACTCACCTCACCAGTTAAAAAATCCTATATATACCCAATATACTTCTTTTTGTCTTTGCTTCTGTACTAATCTTACAGCGATATCTCTACTTGATTGAACTCTGTGGCCTTTGTTAGATCTTGTATGAATCTACTTGTTGAAAACTGTTGGGCCAAGCATGATCTTATTCCCAGAGCTCAACTCAAAGCTAGTACAGGAAATTCTCCATATCTTTAATTGAAATTTAGGCATCTGATTTCCCCCCAGACAGTCCATTACCATATTATGGAAGAAGTGTACCTCTTCCTCCCTCTTTTCTGCTTATAGCCTTGTGGTTCAATTGCCAGCAGGAAAAGGAATGGGGAAAAGACAGAACTACAGGCAAGTCTGGAGTGAAGAACAAAAGGAGATTTCTTCTCTGTTCAGCTTCTATGTCTGTAAGCTACAGCTTTTAGTACAGCCCTGTATCTGTCTTCCACCTCTGAACAGATAATGTTACCAGAACATGACCAGAAAAATCCACAGGGAAATAAACCAACATGTTTTAACAATTTACTCTGGTAGAAAACTCTAAACTTACCGTAATTTAGTGTGATCCTTTTATCTAAACTCTAGCACAAACTCTATCCTTATCCTTAATGCACCGCTGGGTCATAAGACAGCCAAACATGAAAATTAATCTGCTGTTCAAAGCCCACTTTGGGATTTGATTTTTAGTGGAAATCTTAGAATAGATTATCTTCAAATTTATGAAATCTTGGCTCTCGGTTAGCCAATGTGCAGTAAAGCCCTACAGAAGTGCAACTCATAGTCTCCTTTAGAGCCTTAATGGCTAACATTCTTAATAACTTTGATAATGAGGCTAAATTTTGTTCTACATAATGTGTTTTATTGAGCCCTAAATAAAAAGTCAGCTCTAACCCTCTTTTCACATCTGCTGTTGGCTGGCAGATACAACCTACAACCCACAACCCAGATTTGCGAGAAAATCTTTGCCACTCTGGAGAGACAGCCAGAGGCCAAGAAGCAAGATATCAGTATCTCAGGTGAAAACAGTTGCCCTTGTTTACCCAACTGAAGTGAGTTGACAGTTTTAGTGACATTACACCTACTACAGTATAGGTGAACCATGATTTTGCACAACGCTCAGTGCTAACAGGATATAACATTTCCTATTTCAACCATGAAAATACTGTCTGGTATCATGCTATTCTTCCTTCTGGGTTCTGGTTTAATCTGTTATTTTTGCAGACATTTTAGGTAGTCTACTAACCCCCAACCATAATCCCAAAATTAAATTAGGTTCATTGGTATTATGTGGGACATCTCAACTAATTTTTACACTGAGAAACCAAGTGGTTCCTGTTCTAAATTTATTTTGTGGCATGCATTTTAATTGTGCTTATACTGTCACACTGAAGAATACCCATCTCCAAAACCTAGGACTAGGTTTTGATTAGATCAATATACTCAGAGTGGTGACAGTCTTAATTTTTCCCTGGGAAACCTAATAACCAATGGCACACTTACTGTCATTCCAGAGCTTCTCATTTACCAGTCCTTAATCTACACTCACACACCTAGGCTCACAGTTTAATCATATGAATTACATGCCAAGACCAAAATTTAATCACTCCTATCTTCAACCTAATTTGAAATCTAATTTCAAATGCTGCATTTGTCTCTCTCAGAGTTTCTTGTTTACTAAAATGCAACAAAAGCCTGAGACTGCTCTGATACCCTGTGAAACACCTAGAATCGCTTGGTCACGCAACTGGAGTAGACCACGAGCGGTCTTTTCCATCCAGTTTTCCACCCAAAGCAGACTCAACAGTGCATTCAGGCCAAGTTGCTCAGAGTTCTATACATTCTGGAAGCCACCAGGGACACATATTCCAGTTTATCATATTTTTCCTCACTGTGAGTGATTCTTCTTTATGTCTAGCCTGAGCCTCCCATGTTTCAACTACTGACTGTTGCCTCTTTCCCTCCCACATGTACCACTGTGGAAAACCTAGTCGTGCCTGCTTGATTCTCTCCTGTCAGGGACAGTGTTGCTAGAAGGTGCCACTGTTATCAACACTTCTCCTGGCTGAACCAGCCCTAGTGCTACAGCCTCTCCCCACCGGATGCAAGTTCCAGATCCTACCATTTTGGTAGCCTACATCATATTGCAGGGCTAGTATAACCCAAGTGCCAATTGAAAAGCAGTATTCACTTTCTTTGATCTACTGAATATATTCATTTTGAGGTAGCCCATGGTGCTATTTGCTCTTTGCTTACTGCCAGGGTTCACTGCAGCCTCAGTTCAGTCAGCTTCCTCATCAGGATGTGCTTAAATGCGTGGTTTACTGGTGGACTTGTCAGTGTTAGTTTTGCTGCAAAAACATAGCATGCCCAACCACAAGTGCAAGAATACTAACTATGGGTCCAGTCACATTCAAAAGAACCAGTAAGGTAATATGTTTATTAAATGCAACAGATAGAGCACTTTGGGACTTTTGTCAATGTACACATTAGCTACAGAATGGCTATATTGGTTTGAAAGACAGGTGTCTGCTAAGGAAGGCAGGAATGGGAAATGTAAACCTCTTCCCTCTGAATTATTATAATTTTGAAAATTAAAGGTCTCTCAGGCAAAGATATGAGAGCAGGAATAACAGTTCTTTACTAGTACGTGTGAGAGAGCAAACCAACAGCAGCAGCTCGGCACTGACACCAAGCAGAGCCCAAGCCCGGTCCCAGCCTTCTTTCGGCCGCAGGCGCCTTCCCCGCCGGTGCAGTTCCGCTCGCAGCCAGCAGGGGCGCTGCTGGCTCCCGGCGGGCAGGGCAGGTGCGGTGACTCCCCGCGGCTGCAGGGGGCGCTGTGGCGCAGGCTCGGGCAGCGCGCGGTAATGGCGGCTCGGCCCAGACGGGCGGGGATGGCGGAGAGGCTTTGCTGCGCAAACCCCTGGGGCAGCCGATCCCCGTGCCCCAGCAGGACTTACCGAAACAGCAAGCTGGGCTGGCAGGAAAAAGCAAAAATCCCAGGGTGGTAGCCAAGATGGAGCTGTGGCTGGAACTGCAGGACATGCAGGGGGTGTGGGGCTACAGTGCAATGAAAGCTCGGAGCGGTGCTGAAGAAGCGGCGGGGATGAGACGGGCAGCCCTGCTCCCAGCAGGGCGGAGAGGGGCGAGTCAAGATCCCAGGCACCCGAGCAGGTGGTGATAGGTTCCTTTCTTAGTGAGGTAGGTGATAATAAGGTCTCAGCCTAATGGCTGCTCTTGCAAGCAGAGGCTCACCCAATGGCAGAAGCAGCTCTGGGCTGGGCTCTGGCAGTAGCAGTGAATTCCCTCCCCTAAGCAGCAGCTCTGACTGTCCTCACCCAAAGCCAAGAGAGAGAGAGAAAGAGAGAAAGAGAAAGCAGCTTCCCCCACCCCATCTTTTATCAGCCCAATTCTAACAGTATCTCTACCCCTCAGAGAGAAACTCCCAGATAAGAGAAGTGCAACCAGATGGCCTCCTACCCTGAGCTTGGCCACTTCTTCTGTATATTTTAAGTACCCAGTCATTAGTGTTTCCTAGCAATTTATGGGAAAGAAATTCCCTAAGTAAAAAGGAACAAAAGGAAAGGAACCTAACCCCCAACAACGGCTATATCTATCACTCACAATATTAATGCAATCACAAAATTAATTTCCCAGCTAAAAACACTTGGCGTAGATGAGGATAAAAGACTTAGCGAAATATGCCCCTTCTACGGAGAGCAAGGAGGGAAAACCCATCAATCTGTCCCTACAAATTCCATGTTGAGTTCTCATCCCCCAGTTAGGTACACTCTGGGTGTAACTGTGGTCAAAGTTTTTGTTCTTCATGGTCACATTCTATGGAATATGTATGATGGCTATTTTGATAGCTGTTGTACAAAACATTCCTTGATATCAACAGAAATAACAAGACCACACAGCTTTCACCCCACTTTGTGCTCCCCTCTGATGCCATGGCACCACAAACTACTTATCTCCATCTGGTTTCAGCGTCCATTCAGATCACCATTGGCCCCATCATGCTTGAGCTTTTATTTTCTTCCCAGCTTCATGCTTCCAATAGTTGGACTGATCTAAAGATCTTTGCCAGCTGAAAAGAAAATTGTTCTGGGACCCAAAGGACCTATCTTGCAGAGTTACTGCCATGGCTGACAGTGATGCAGTACTCCACATATTTTCATTTCGTGGAACAATCAGTCTAGTCCTCCCAGATGTGCAGCTCTGCTTCTTTATTTTATGGACTGTACCCCTATTCCTCTCTTGTTCAAAACTTGATGAAGGGTATTTTACTTTGTCGTCTAGGCCATCGACAAGGATGCTAAACAGAACAGATTCCAAGATATACCCAGAGAGCTTTCAACTTCAACAAGGATTCTGACTCATTAACCTCTATATTGATTAAGCCAATTTTTCACCTAAATAGTAGGCCAACCACCTATATTTTGACATGCCATGCTGCTTACCCAGACTGCAGGAAACTTAATCAAAACACCTGCAAAAGTCAAGATTGACCTCTTACAAGGCAGAAAACAGCTCCCTCTCATCCGCTTACCTCACTTAGTCCTGATAGATTCACACTGGCCATTTGCAGAAGCCTTCATTTCATGCATCCAGAAATGGCTTCCAAGACCACTTATTCCATAATTTTCCCAGACACAAGAGTGAAACTGTCCAAACTGTAGATCCCTGAAATGTTTCTCTTGCAGATTTTGAAGCTAGTGGCTACATTTTCCTTTCTCCAACCATAACAGATTTCGTAAGTTTTTCGAAGAAGGCCAAGAGCAGCAAGTTCTCTTAGCATTCTCAGATGCATCCTGTTTGGTATGCTCTTGTATGAGGCAAGGTTTACTTAAAATTCCTTGTCTAGAATTACAGTCTGTCCTCACTTCCAGCTTTTGTATAGACCTTTTTGCAATCTCAATCATAAGTTCTCTGTTTAGCCATACCAGCCTCTTGATATGCCCGATGTTTCCCTGAATGTTGAGATAGACCTGTCTTGGAGGTGGAGGATGTTGTCCTGTGCAACTGAATTTCCTTGTCCTTCACAGATCTATTCCAGTTTCCTGAACAGCTTTTTTTCTTTCCCCTGGTGTCCAGGGACTTGCTCTTCAAACTTGATTTCTTCACTCCTGTCAGGACCATGAAATCCATTATTGCTTGTTTCTCACAGCCATAGTTGCCACTTATCATAATTTTCAGTACCAGTTCCTTCATTCACAAGTCACACCAGTCACAAGCATCACAACAAACTGTCCTATCTTGAATCTGAGTTAAGAAGTACACACCGTAAATAAGTGCATCCCTTGAAAATGTTTTGGACACTGTCCTAAGAATACTATTTTGTCTACCTTGGCTATGATCTACTTTCAACCTTTGTGTTGGTTTGACACAGCCTGGCTTTTGGTAG
>JACDOX010000158.1:1614741-1696464 GCA_014549065.1 Cardinalis cardinalis
CAGAAGCTTCTAGAAGCTTCCACTGTATCTGACAGAGCCAATCTCTGATAGCTCTGAAGATGGACACACTGCTGGCCCAATTAGAGAGGTTGGTAATGCCTCTGTGATAAAATATTTAAGAAAAAAATCAAAMCAGCATAAGCTCAGTTTTTCCAAGGGAGAAGCACCATGGCTGCTACTGTGGCTGCCACCATGCCAGCATGGCCTGTAGCAATGTGCCAGCAGAGCCACTGCCATCTCAGCACAGCCTGCAGTGAGCCTTGCCTGCCTGGCCACCCCTAGCCAGCTGCACCACTTGCAGAAGGACAAGGCCAGTGGCATATTTCCCTTCTCAGTGCTCTGCATGAAGAGACATTATATACACCAGCACCACAGCAGCCATCACGGCCAGCGCGATGGCGGTGGGTTCATCTGGCAGCAGAAACTTGATGAGCAATTCCCCAACCTAGACAAGATCAGCCTTTCAGCACTGCAGGATCTTGCAAAAAAACTGAATTAGTAGACCTTGTTGACAGTGGTACCTACAAGCAGCAGTTTTTTTCATTTAGTCAGAGAAGAGGAGAAAGTGAGAACATGTGAGGGAAAACATATGGCAGCACCAAGGTCAGGGGAAAAGAAAGAGGGGGAAGAGGTGCTTCAAGTGTTGTGGCCAAGATTCCTCTGCAGGCTGTGATGATGACTATGGTGAAACAAACTGTCCCCCTGTAATGCGTGAAGTCCATGGAGGATGCAGAGATCCACTCACAAGCCTGTGGGAAAAGTGCTCGTGCTGGAGTGAGTGGATACCAGAGAAAGTCATGAACAAGTGGAAGACCTGAATAAAGAGAGAGGGCCCCTGCTTCCAGAGATAGAGAGGGCCCTTACTTCCAAAGATGGAGAGAGAGAGAGGGCCCTTGCTTCCAAAACAGAGCAAGGGCCCTATCTTTAAAAGACTACATCCCATGGGTGAGTGACCCATACCACAACAGTTTTGGGAAGACTTTGCCTGTGGGACAGACCTCACAGCATAGCAGAAAAAATACTTCTCTCCCTGAACAAATAGAAACAATCTCAAGTGACAAACTGACCAAACTCCCCGTGCCCTGTCTCCCTACGCTGTCGGTGGGAAAGAGGGAGGAACTGGGGGCAAAAAAGTGTTTTAAAGTCATATTTTACATTTCATTATCATCCTCACAATCTGTTAATAATAAATTTACTTTATACCTTTAAATTTGAACCTATTTTGTTCTTTTTTTTTCTCCCAGTCCTTAACTCATGAGCCCTTTGTTAATTTTTTTCCCTCTCCTCTACCAGCTCTAGCAAGAGAGAGTAAGCAAGCTACTTTCATGATTGCCTGGCATTTTGGCCGATGTCAAACCACAAGAAACTTTCATCAGTTTCTCATAGGAAAAGACAAATAGCTTACTCTTAAGCTTTCTTTTAGCACATTAACAGGTGTCCCAAACTTCTCGTTCATATCTCATTGCATTTGATTGCAAACAGTCTCTTATCTCATTTACATTTTGTGCAGTAAACCACATATTTACCTAGCCTCTTCCTTTGACTCATACTTTACCCCCGGTTCATTGCAGTGTTCATCAGACTGTCATTTCGTTGGGGTTTTTTTTGTTGTTTTTTTTTTTGTTGTTTTTTTGTTGTTTTTTTGTGGTTGGTTTTTTTTTTGAGAAGCTTCATGACAATTTTCCACACTCTTTCTGGGATACATTTAAGATGCCATTCCTAATCTTGTCTTAGTTGTTCTCCTGGACCAGACTTCCTTGGCCATGCTTTTGTTGTTTCAGAAATTCCATATCTTCTTACAGCATTGATATTCTAAAGTCTCCTTTTAGTCGTAGACTTGCTGTCTCTCACAAAATCTCAGCTTCTCTCAGGCTCAGAAATACGTCCTACTATTTTTTCACTGTTAACCTTAACAACAAAAATCTTGTATTCTCTGGTGTATTTTTTTCAGATACTTTCTTACTCTCATACCTTAATTTCCAAATTCAATTAACTTAAACCCTAACTGAACCCTAAGTCCAAATTTCCACAAGATTCTAAACACATTTAGAATGTTTAGAATTTGTTCTTTTCATTGAAATCTAAAAGTGATTTATCTAGATTTCTTGTGGTTTTGCTTCAACTAGGCATTTATTGTCTGTCCAAGAGATTGGCCCACTTTATTACCAAAATGTCCAACACCAAATTTGTCAAATTTTTTGTCATCTCTTTTTCTGTGACTTTCTTATTGGACAGTCACAGTTTCTAGTTTATTAAACCTCAAACTGAGTTTAGTGACAGCGCTAAATTTTCACTAAACTGAATATTCTGATCTCATTTTTGGTCTTGTCTGTAATTTGTTGAACTTTCTCTTTTGTAAATTCTGGTTTACATATGTGAATGTAAATTCTTGGTTTAGGCTGAACTTCTTAGCTCCCTATATTATTCTATTCCTCAGTTTACCTTTGAAAAAGTCAGTAATCATGGTTCTAAATATACCTTGGAATTGTCTACCAGTATGGTCTTAATGCATTGCTACAGCATCAGTATATCTAAGTCATAGTCTTTACCATATCCCTGGAAAAATTACAATCAAATACCATTTCTAATGTGGAAAGAGGAGAACTGAACCAGTGTTCTAACACCTAGAGTCCACTTCTTAGAAGTTGATTTTCAGTGTAAAAAACTTCTAAATACTAAAAGTAAATCATAAGCCTTGGTTTCAGTGAACCTCAGTAACACTATCTTAGACATTACTCATCCTTTTCTGACAAGCAGTTTCTTTCTGTAATCTGTTTTCTTCCATTATTTTGCTGTCAGTTCACACCTTCTACTTTATTAAACCTTAATTCCAACCATAGGCTTCCACTAGCTTCAGTGGTATTCTCCAACATCACTATCAATTTTCACTGCTAGGAAAGCCAACAGATAGCTTTCTAAATTTAATTAAGATCTGTTTTAAGATAACTTTGGAATCAGCTTTGAAATTATTCTCATTACTATTATTATGCAGTTTACTAATATCTATTTTCTTGCTACCTAATGGAAAATCCGTGTCTGTCCCTACATAGGTTAAATTTGCTGTCTTAGAGTAACTTTATGTCTCACATCAAAGGGTACTTTTACATCCTAACAGATAGAATGGTTGCTCAGTCTCTAAACTGAACTTGAGTCAGCAGTGTCCTGGCAGCCAGGAGGGCCAGGTGTGGCCTGGGGACATCAGGGACAGTATGGCCAGCTGGGCAAGGCAGGGGATTGTCCTGCTGTGCTCTGCACTGGGGCAGCCTCACCTCGACTGCTGGGGGCAGTTCTGGGTGCCACAATAAAAGAGATATAAAGCTACTGGAGAGTGTCCAAAGGAGGGAAAAAAAGATGGTGAAGGGCTTTGAGGGGAAGCTGTATGAGCAGTGGCTGTGGTCTCTTGGTCTGTTCAGCCTGAAGAAGAGGAGACTGAGGGGAGACCTCATTGCGGTTACAACCTCCTCGTGAGGGGAGGAGGAGCAGCAGGCACTGATTTCTTCTCTGTGGTGACAGTGACAAAATTCAAGGCAATGGCCTAAAGTTGTGTAAGGGGAGGTTTAGGTTGGACATCAGGAAAAGGCTTTTCCCCTAGAGGGTGTTTGGGCAGGAGAACAGGCTCCCCAGGGCAGTGGCCACAGCACCAGCCTGACAGAGTTCAAGAAGCATTTGAACAATGCTCTGGGGCAGCTGGCATGACTCTTTGGGCTGTCCCGTGCAGGGCCAGGTGCTGGACTTGATGGTCCTGGTGAGTACTTTCAAACTCAGCATGATTGCATGAATGCATGAATCCTAGAGGACAGATTTGAAATAGTATAATAAAATCCTATGAAATTCCTAATTTTTTCACTGAAAACCTGGTTGCCACTGCCTGAAGGTAACATTATTTATTTATTTGCTTACTTAATAATTTACTTTAATCTACCATCTCTGTACTTCATCAAATCTAGGGATCACTGCAAATTCAGGAGAGAAAACCTCCCCAGACAGACAGAAAGACGAAACTACCTGATCAGCACTTTTAGGACTAAACTCTCACGTAAGCTTTCTAGTTCATAAACTCTCACAGCTGCAAGACCTAAATGCTCTTAAACTATCTGTAGTCCCATGATAGCAGCCAATAATGAGTGCATTAAAAGACTAAAAGAATCATTTGATCAAACTGTTGTCTTGAATTTCAGCACTAAATGTAGTGCAGAAACCACTGCAGCTCGAGCTCTAAACTAATGCAGGTAGCTTGTTAAAATAACAGAATAATAAATCAGTCTCTTACTAGGAGTTATGTACATTTTGTTCATACACCAGTAACAAATCAACAGCTTTTTGTGAATGGTTTAGGATTGCTTAGAGACGACAGACGTAAAAAAACTGAAACAGACACATAGGTTTTAAAATAGGCATAATAGGTTTCTGACAATAAAATTCCTACTTTAGGATTCTGCAACCCCTTACAGCTTATTCTTTGCTCAGATGAGCTGTGGCACAGCTAAACCCAACCTTCATTAACAGAGAGATCACCATATCTGGCTTCAGGGTCCTTGAAAGTGAGTTAGAAGTACAACATGAAGTTAGAAGTATGACATCTCAGCCTTAGAAATAAAGTCCGCACTTCTATTTTATTTCTTTTTGAGTCTTTCAGTAAAAAGGTGAGAAATCATTTCCTAGTAGATTTAGGTTTATGATTCCATATCTTTATCTTGAGCTACCCTATCTTGCTCTCTTCAGTTTCTCATTCTATGGATTAAAACCATTCAGATGAGTGACTGATAAAGGTGATCTAAGAGTCAGAATAAAGGCTCAAAAGAAAATATTCAACATATTTCATCAATTAATTCTAAAATTTAGGAATATAAGACCATGATAAGTAGTTACTTTAAACAGGTTTCAAACAAATTACTTTCCATAATTTGACATATGAGCGTTCCAAAAAAGATGAATGGTTTTCAAATCAATTGTTTATTACAATCTGTTCTTCCATTTCCATTTGACCTTCAATTTGCAAGAATCAGTATTCCTGTACCACTGTAAGGTCACTGTGAGATTATTTCAATTATCTGTTTGCATTCAAAAGGCATAATTATATGCTTTATAAGCATATTCATTATATACATATAAGCGTAAGCATGTAAAAGGCATACTCTTATATGACTGCAAAGAGTATGAAGTCATCACATGAATAATTGCATTTAGTTTTCATATCTATCTTTGCTGCTAAACAATAATCTGAAAAACAAATTTTAAATTTCAAGAGACAAAACTATTACACAGCATACAGCTGATAGAAGTGCTGTGAGATCCCAGTGAGAAAAAGGTAGTTAATAGAATAAAGAAAACTCAATATAGTAGGCAGGTGGCATTTGAGATGGGATAGGAATGGTTAGTCTTGTCCCATAAAACATCCCAAGTTTTAAATTACTTTAAGATTTACTTTGTAGATCACCAAATTTTTTATTTCTATAGGATCTGTTATGATATGGCGGCTGTTGATTTTTTTTGTTTATACTTATCTGCCTTTCTACAATTTTTTTGTATTTGCAAGTC
Organism: Cardinalis cardinalis; assembly: GCA_014549065.1. Taxonomy (NCBI): domain Eukaryota; kingdom Metazoa; phylum Chordata; class Aves; order Passeriformes; family Cardinalidae; genus Cardinalis; species Cardinalis cardinalis. Next base: position 1,620,280 of record JACDOX010000158.1, read on the forward strand.
CTCAAACAAACACAGATGGTACTCTGAACCACCTGAATACAGAGAGAAGAAACTTAACTCCATGGGTTGGTGCAAGAAGAAATGGCACATGGGAATACGAAGGTTTCTGAACCACAAAAAATATTCACATTTGAAAGTCAAGGAAATCAAATATTTCATCATGTTGTTTTCTATGTAAATGGTGGATCTGAATACACAGTAACACTATACTCAAACTTCTGTTGATTGGGAAAAGGAAAAAAGATGGGGATAGTTTTTTGGCTGTTAGCCATATTGCATTGAAATTCTGAGAGAAATTCTATGTTGAGCCAAGAAATAACATGCAATGAATTCAAAGTATTCTATTTTATGAAGAAAAGGCTAGAATGTGTTCTTACAGTGAGTAGAGGTTTTCCTTAATTTCTTTTTTTCTTACACTGGGGATGGAAAGATCTTGTATCTTCATCAAGCAAAAAATATGGAAACTTCCTTCAAAGACTGATACTGCAAACTTGGAACAAATCCAAGTGTGGTTAGTTGTCTGTACTGCACTTTAAAGTATGAAATTCTTAAATGATGTTGTGGTGTCTGAAGCCTATGCCAAGCTAACCTATTGGCTTTCTTGCATGCAGAATCTTTGTCAAGGAAAGAGGCATTGATATGAAACAGGAAAGAAATCTCTCAAAGTTATTTGCCACCTTCCTATTATGTATCTGAACTTCCATAAAATTGTTAAAAATAAACCTTTATTTTTTCTTTACTGTACTGCTTGGCCAACTCCTGTGATGACATACAGAATTCTTCCTTTCTGCTTCTGCCAGTCAGCCAAGTTCTTCTTGCCTGTGTCTTAGTGATCTGCTGCCATGACCAAGAAAAGCAGCTTCCAGTCTCAGTGAATTTTCAGAGAGAAGCTTAGGGCATTTTCCTAACAAACAGCTCCTTACAGAGGATTTGAAATTGAGTTATCATCAATTTGAATTATTTTTTATGTGTTTTGAGCCATTCTGGTTTCAAAAGTTTTTCCTGCTTTCCCTTTGGCTCAGTCAGCTCCCTTTAAAATTCGTTACAGGGAACAAAAGAGTGAAACTAAGCATAACTATGCTAAATCATCCCACCACTAGAACATTCAGAGATGAATTGGTATCTATTAGTGCCTTGAACATTTCTGTACTGCCCAAGTGCTCTTGTCCTTTCTTTTCTTTCTAAGGAGAAGTGGAAAAAAACGCATCAGAGAGTACTATCACTAGCAATAATTGTTACTACTAATGCAAGCCATTTTCATTAAGTATTCAGCTTTGGCAGAATATGGCTCTACTAATCTCATATTCCAAAATAACAGAACTCAGAAGTAATTAAAAACACATATTTATTTTTAGTCCCATCATTTCCATTAATCACGGTAGTTAAAGTTAAAAAAAATCTCCACCAGGAAGAGGAAAGGACCAGATCAGAGAATATTTAAAATACTGAGATACTTTGAAATAGCTTCAAGAAGATAAGTACAACCTTAGAATACTAAAAATGGTCTATTAAACTGATAGAATCACTAGAGAGTCACTCTGAGATCTCCAAGGGAATGAATTAGAATGGAAGAAAAACGCAAATGTGCTGTCTTTCTTTAAAAGGAGACAGAACTTAGATAATTAGCTTAACTGGAATACCTGTATACATTTGAGAGTAAATTAGCTATTAGTAGGCAAATGAAACTACCAACACTATGAGTTACAGCAGAAGCAGGTTTAATTACCAAAAAAATAAAAGAAGAAGCATGTGAAGGTAGTTTTCTTACACAACAAAAGAGAAAGTTGGTAGTGTTTGCCTGGAGAAAAAAAGGCACAGAAGGATCTTAGACATGTATATAAGAACCTCATGAGGGTGGTGACAGACTCTTTTCTGTGATGCCCTCTGGCATGAAAAGAGGCAACAGGGACAAGTTGAAATATAGCTGAAACACGAAATTCTGCTTAAGCCGGAGAAGACACATTTTTACTGTGCAAGTAGTTAAACACTGGCACAAGATGCAGTGAAAAGTTGTGAAACTTCTGTCCCTGGACACGATCAATCTCATCTTGACATGATCCTGCACAACCTGCTGGCCTTGCTCTGAGCAAGGGTGGGACTGACCTATTTCCACAGGCACTGGCCCATTTCTGCCATGCTGTGGTCCTGTGTCCCGATAAGATAAGAAGTTTTATGAATTTTAGTGACTTCTGAGTCTTATTTCCCTTTCAAAAAGCAAATTAAAGAACAAGAAGATAATAATAAATATTACAAAAAATCTTCCAACATGAGCACAGATTCAGTATTTCCAGACCTAGCAAAAAGTCACTAAGGTTTCACTGAATCAATGGACAGATTTATTTCATAGGATTCTGCGGAGCCTTGGTTCAGGCCCATACCTACTTCTTATATCACCAATTAAATGAATATGAGACAAGCAGATACTTTTATTACGCATTAAAACATATTGATAGAGAAGGTAGACATATTTGCATGTTATATATTCTATATAAAAATAATTGCATTCTATATTTGAAAGGAAAATAAGCATGGCTGAAAGATTAAGATTTTTCTCCAGCATCTCAAAAGTTGTTGACAACTTAGAGAAACAACATAAACCAAAGATTTATTTCATTATATTTAGTCCCTTAGAGAAGAGCAAACTGGTTGTTAAGCAATTCTTCAAAAGAGAAATTAATAAAATATATATGACTGTAAGATGAACTCTAGTTAAGCACAGACTGCTCTCAGGTAATGTAAATATTAAGTGGGAATGTATAAATAAGAAGGAATGTAAGATAAATTAATTAACTCTACCACTCTGCTCCAAATTGGTAGCACTTAACCTAAAGCATTACAGTCATTGATTTTGAAGGAAAAAAAATCTTTTCCCCTTTAATTTCCATGACACCTTGATTAACAGGATCACCATGATTATTTCCTTTTCTTTGTAATGCAAATACAAAAAGTATGAACTCACTGGCAAAGAATTAGTATTCAAACAATTTCTTCCCAGAATCTACAGTAATGAAAATGTAAGCCTTCTAATATTTTCTTTAAGGTCCACATTTTGAGCCTCCACAAGGATAATGGATTCTGTTTCATAAAATGTATGTCATTGATCTTAGAATGGTGTTATGTGGATAGGACTTCAGGGACTTATTGTTCAATAATAATTTATTCCTAATATGTTTTGCATGAAAACATGATATCTTTCATGGGAAGAAAAAAAAACCTGCTTTCTGGCATGTAGGAATAAATAGACATTCAAATTAAAAAGAAAATATAAATATTTTTTAAAGGAATATATCATTCATTGAAAAGGCGGGGGGGTTTACACCATGGATAGCATTGTTCAACTGCTAAAAACAATGGAAAAATTGAATCTTTTTGCACATTTTGGCTCAGTTGTCCCAATCTAAGCTAGGAAATCATCAGCTTCTGATCACATATTGAAGATTGAAAATTTCTGACAGTTTAAAATTTACTACCTCTCTTTTCCAAGAACAGTTACAGGGAATAATAAGCCAGATAACTCTAATCGGGAGCTTGTCCAATTGATGGGTATTTCCCATGCAGATATTTATCTACACTACCTTAAAATTAGGCAAACCCTTTCCTTGAACAAATTATCCTTGCTTTGTTCTTTATGATTCACCCTGAAATCCGATACTCAGAGAGAGAAATGAAAGATTTTAAATGTGACATCCAAAAAACCCAACAAACCACACAGACATCTATCACATTCTCCCCAAAAAATGAAACAAAACTCCAAAATTTGCTCTGCATTTTTTCTCTATTCTCATTTTTTTAAAGTATTCTCATATATTAATTGAATTGCAAGGCTCTAGAATTCTTGTAAAGAATAATTTACATATAAAATATGGTAATATAGTTTAGTCTCACAGATAAGTAAAGAAAGGATTGCTTTCACCTCTTTTTCTTCTCTGAAGTCTTACTTGTGGGAATTTAAAATCCGCTGATGCAGTGTCAATAGAAATTAGAAATATCTAATAAAATGGTCTTTGTGAGTACAGACCAGCTGCTGGAGCTCTGCAATATAATCAGAATCAGCAAGGATGTGGAATAAAGCAGCTGTGCCTTTCAGTTGTTTTACTCAGCTATTGCTGTTAACATCTATAACAGAGGAAACAAGCACAGGCACCATTTGAATATTTGTAACACAACTATTTGCTTGACTTTCTCTTCCCTTTCTCTGAAACTGCTCCATGTGTCTCCTGGAAAGATGGGGGCAGTGCATGTTCTCTGTTTTTGCTTCTGTTCTACATTTATCTTTCCTGATACACAGAAATGGAGGATACATTAATCCTTTTCTTACTTATAGTAAGGGAAAACAGGCTGATTTGTAATATTCAGTCAGTCTGTGTGCATTTCTACATTGCACAGGGAGCTGTTTAGGATCCCAGAAGGCACAGCTCCATCTAAAAGTTGAAATGAGTTGCCAGAAAAAGGAAGAATATTTTGATGTTTTTAACCTAAAAATCCAATACACAACTAAAGAACTAGAAACAAATATTCTGTAAACAATAACAGGAAATTTGTACTTGAGAAAAAAATCTGAAGGCCCTCTTTGTAAGGGCACTAATCATTCCTAGTGATAAAAAGAGCCATCTGAGAACAAGCACTGGAAAGGCTGTCCGTGCAATGATTCTGAATGCTAATGAGCATCACTTTACATAGAGGACAGTGCTGAACTTCAGAAACGAAGCAAATGATTCCTCTCCATTGCTGCTGACAAATATTTCAGCCATAAGACCTGATTAAGTACTAATTGCTGCCTGGCAGTGAATGCTTTCCGTGGCATCTTGAAATGAAAATGAGGATGTGTAACCAACCAAGAAATTCACTAGCTTGGCAATGACCTGTTTAGAGAATCTGATGGACATTTAGTGATACATTCAACTGTTTTCATGCTGCAGTATTTTTTTTATTCTTGTCATCTTAAAGAAAATATTCTGTAACAGAAAACCCATTCTCTGTTTGCTTAGAATTTTCATAGAGTAAATGATTTTTTAATTTAGCTTATTATTTTGTTGCATATTTTGACATATGTAGCATGACAAGAGTCGATATGGCTTGAATAAAAAATTCTAATAAAGTACTTTTAGAAGAAGAACTTACTAAAAATGCCATCAGACAAGTAGACCAAAATAACATTTAATCTCAAAATATGAGACCTTTAATGAATAGGTTAAATTACCTACTGTAGATAATTCATCTGACAAGTGTAGTTCAGTTCTTTGTTCATAAATCATTCATTAATCCATCCCATTTATATATACATAAGTTTGGAAAGATTCATGAGTGATTATAAATAGATGTTAACCATCCATTGGCATATCCCAAGCAGATTATGCAAACAAATTTTGGCTGCCAAGTTGTTCATATAATGGTGCCTTCATCTGTTCCAGGCATTTCAGTTGGTTACATGGAACACGGGGCTATTGTTTCTGCTTTCCCACAAGAGGACAAAAAACCAATGCAAGCCATAAAAGCACAGAGAGAACAGCAAATATTTTTGCTCATTGCAAAAGAATCTGTTTCCACCCACCCATTTTAATGTAAGAAACTGTAGTTCTTTGAACATTTCAGTGTGCATTCCTAAAATTAACAAAGAAAAAATACCTTTATCATTGTAGAAGAATGAGAATTCTTATGTAGAGAGTCACAAAAATCTGAACCTTTCTACAAGAAAAATAGATGTATCAACTGTCCAAACCAATAAATTGCTGTGAAGTTAATTTTAATTATTTTCTTTTCAACCTTCATAACAGTTCCAAATTTCTCTGCCTGGTCATCCCTTTCCTTGTAGCTGTGAAGGAAAATATTTCATGACACTCTGTTATGTATCATTTCATTGAAATCCTGCCTTTCAGCCTAGGGGGAAAAAATACATAGCAAAATTCACATGGCTAAAGCAGATGCATCTTTTTAAAATTTCTAACAAGCATATGAAGTGGATTTCTTACTTCTCTAAAGTATCCTGAAATTTTAATGTTAACCTGTTTCAGTTTGTAATTTCTATTTTAAGTGCTTCTGAAGCTAAAATGCCTTCCCAGGAAAGAGCCATGCATGTCAAACTGGTGTGACAGTATTTCTGCCCAACCGTGACACTGGTTTCCTCACAAAAATTTAGACCTCCATTGAAAAGCAAATGAATTCTCTTTCCTAGAAACAAACAAACAAACAAAAACCAAAACAAACAAAAAAAAATTTATAGATTTGTCAAAGTTAATCTGAAAAGGAGATTAAAAAAAGAAAATTTGAACATTTCCATTTTTCAGGGAGCCCTGACCTGACCGTTAGTTTCCCATCTAGTGCTGACATTGCAGGTGGTCACTTTTATCTAACATAAACTAGAGAGAATATACGGAGAAATTACACTGGTTTTAAAACAGCAGCAGATGACCTGGGTACAAAGATTTTTCACAGAGTACTATCGTAACTGTAATTATTGAAGCTCGTATCGTTTCACTGACATGTAATGATGGAGATAAATGTGTCTGAAACTCAATGGGCAGCCCCACACTGTTGTAAAATCTTCTTTGAATGTTTTCCAGCCTTGACCAGACATGATTGTTCCTGGCTTGATCTTGTCCAGCCCACAGAGGGAGACTGGAGGAGGTACATTCCAAAGCTCCTCCAGTTCCATGATGTTGATCACTGTGTGCTATTACTACTCTCCAGGAGTTAGTAACCATGCTTTCAGCTGAGAGACAATAAGTCATTGTGGAAGTACATTTCACTACAAAGTAAAACAGAACCATGTAAAGTGTAGGTGAGTGCAGTTTAAGCAAACCTGTTCCACTTTGCTCTAAAATGGACTTAGAAATGCTCATGTCATCAGATATCAGTCCCCATGGCTGAGGCTCCAACAGTTTCCATCAACTGAGGGGTATTAATGACTAGCCATAGGATAAATGACATTAAAATTGCGACATCTATTACAACAATGATTGTATGACTGTGCCCTAAGGTTCTCAATTTCAAAAGGACAGATTATGAGAAATTAAGAGTACTGGTTGATGAAGACAGCTGCACTGACAAAAGTATAAAAAAAATCTAAAATTTATACTCCAGACAAGGGGAAAAGCTTCTGTGTAGGGTTTTCAAACCTAATTAGCTAAATAATAACTTCCAAAAGGATATTAAATGCAAGTACAATTACTATAAAAGTTGACATAAAGGATTGCTTGACAAAGAAACACATTTTAGTCATTAGAAAGCACTGAGAATAGCTGAAGGTCAGGTTGTCCAAAAAGGAAAACAGAGTCCAAAAAGGAAATTATAACAGAAATCATTTTTTTGAGAGGGGAGGGGAGTAGAAGGGATGGGAGGGGAATCCTACATTCTGTGTATGTTCAATCAACATGAAATTTAAGCTGTGGCAGAACACTTGCTCATTTCATTCTTGACTGGAAGTACTTTTGCACTAAATGTTGCTGACCAGTTCTAGAAGATTAATTAATTTGTAAATGTTACTATCACTTTTCAAGTGTACTAAGGAAATGAAAATAAAAATAGATTGTTATTTCTGAGCCAGATCTAAATATTAATGCATATATGTATCTTTAATATCAGGAATCTAAAGTGGATGGAAACAGCTGGAACAAGTTCATATCCCTTATCTGTGGGTATTGGTACTTCAAATGTGACAATAAAAATCAAAATGCTTTCTCATTTGAATGTTATTCAGTAGAAAGTATGACATGAGCCTATGTACCTCAGTCTGTTTTTAAAGGCCTTTGTCACCACTGAAATTTTTTTTCAGAAACATGAAGGATGAATTGTCCTGAAAATTATATTATGCTGCGGGCATAAGAGGAAATTTTTCCAGCATATCAGTGATTTAAATGTGTGTCTGATTTGTGTACATTGTAGGTCTGACTGTCCAATAAGTACATTTTAATATGAGTAAACTTATCTTCATGCAAACAGATTCTGTACTTGCTTCCCTAAAAAGTGTATGTTTGCACTTTTGGAGATGATACATTAATTTCACACAATAAAATATTATCATAGGTCTCTCGACCATAGGTAATGCCCTTTAATTTCAGAAATTGGGCAAATATTGAGAATAAAGTACTAATCAATATCAGTGTCCTCTGTTGCATTTTTCATTTTAGTGGAATACCTGTTGCATTTTTAATGCAATAGGTATTCCACTAAAATCTAGCTGTCCCTCCAAGAAAAGGAGTTTCACATGATGCCAAAAACCACCATAAGTCTACCATGGCAGCACATATAGGAAGAACTTGCTGAAAATAGGAAACATGTAACAACAGTTACAAAACACTTTTCTAAACGTTAAAAAAACAAAGCAACCAAATAAAAAAAACACAAGCAGAAAATAAAAACAAAACACAAGCAAATAATCAAACAAAAAACAGAAGGGGGGAAAAATTGGATGAGTCAAAATCAGCGAGAAACAAAAAAATCACTTTCTGTCCTTTATATTTTTGTGCAATCATTAACTGCATTATGAATCTTAGATGGGACCATATTTGCAACCAGATGTTTTTGTCAGATTGGAGATTGAGCTGGGGCACGAGGTTGTGATTTCTAGAGACCGGTTGCTAAATTTCTGACTCAGGTCATATAAATGGAGATAAGTTTGTTGACCTCCATGCTAATGGCTACTTGTGCATGTCAGGAGACCCATCTAGCTGATAGAAATTACAGTCACCAGCCAAGGGAAAATTAGCAACTATATAGGCCAGATCTGAATGACATGTAAAAGAAGAGATGAAAACTTGCTCATTATCAACTCACATTATAGCAAAATAACATGAATGTCCCTTTCTATGATGTTTAAATGAAGAGCTATTTATAAAGAAATTGCATAGGAGTGTTGTAAGTAGGGAAGAATTCCTAATATTTCAGGGTAAAGTTACATAAAACTTAAGTTTTATTGGAGGTATGTTAATGTTCTGCCAGCAACCTTTCAGCACAGTGTTGGCAAATCTACCATCTATAGAAAATGTTAGCATAATACTACACCTCCCATGGTATTTATAATAGTTGAGCCTTTCATCTGCATTAGGTTATTCAGACATTTCAGAACAATGCTAGAAGTGCATGTATAGGTCTATAAAGGCCAGGCCACCTGGTAACACCTGCAACACCAGGGCCTACAACACAAATAAATGCTTAAATATAGCTACATAACCTCTTAATAGTGATTCCAAAGTGGTTTAATACTATTCTAGAAGTTAAAATAACTAGCTGTGTTTGCAATCTGTAATTGAAACTCTCCCATAGAAATGAAGATTGCAATAGTCTGTAGAATACTTATTAAAATATTTGTGACTAATGGACTAAATTAATTTTGTGAGATCTTTTATAAGCATTTTGGTAGATGTTTGATATTCACAAAGATATTTTTGAATCCAGCATAAATCTTCTCTATAAAGATAACTTCATTACTACCACTATTGGAGTATGTTTTGGTCTGAAAATTCATATTAGATATCTTAGAGCTACAGGCAAATGATAGCCCTTTAACTAGAACACGGCATGAGATTGCTCTGAGAACACTGGAAACTACAGACTCAACATTAAAAAATTTTGAACATACAGGCAGCAGTTGAGAAGTTGACAAATTACAGGCAATGCCATGAAGGATAGGAAGATCTCCCATGAAAATAGAAAGTTAATGTGCCAGACTCCAGAGGTATCTGAAGGGGAGCGCTAGGGACTTCCTAACGAATTGTCTTGAAATACCAAAAATACCAGTGTTACTATGTCGGTAATAACATATAAAACTAAGAATGCCTGATAATTTGTCAGAAATACCAAGCTTGGACAAATATATATCTGAACTATGACCCTTAAGAATAATTTGGGATTGTTTTCCAAGAAGGAGACCAGTGTGGGAAAGGAAGGTACAAGGGAGATGCAAGAAGGCTAGAAAAAAAGGCAGAATAAGGTAGGCAAATCAGGAGTGCAGTCTGAGTTTACCTATTAGAAATCCCTGAGCTTGGTCACTGCAGCTGGAAAAAGACATTAAACCAAATCCACCTCTCTGACTACACCCTGAGAATCAATCCATTTCCGTGTTCAGCAGAACAAGAATAGCAGTGGTTAGGGTGGTTTTCCTGGCCAGCAGGGAACACCAAAAAAACAGACCAAGCATCTGATCATGCCATGTTAATGTCCATTACAGCTCTCATGGAACAAGAAGTTCTCCTCCATATATAACAATTACTTCCTAGTTGCTATTTAAAAGACTTCAGTTCTCTAACAGGAAAGCCCAAGCAAATGATATCAGAGGAAGTTATTCAAGCATATATCATGTTGAAGAAACAGTAAAAGACCAAAGCTAGATATTCAAGAAATTAGTCTAAAAAATATTGCTAATTCAACACCTCCTGAAACAAAACAGGTTGTCTCAGTAAACCGTGTTATTCTACACTGGACTAATTTTGGGAGCAGCATTATTATTATAAGCAATACTGAACTCTAGCTCGCTAGCATTAGTGTAGGATTCAGGACTAGCAGAAGAGTCTATCCAGTTGCATGAAGATTTGAACCAGGGGCCAATGCAGCAGAGCTCTGCTCCAGATTTATATGCCTCTAAAATGAAGACTGTCTAAAACATAGTGGACAAATTTTATTAGTGTAATCTTTCACCTCTTTATTTTGGTGTTTAGAAAGTAAAAGCAATGCAAAACACTAACTTTATATGCTGCTTTGGAATTTTGTTCTTACTGGAAAATGATAAAGCTAATGCTCCTCCCAATAAAGAGGCAACTGTATTCTTTCCAATTGTCAGCATACCTAAGGGAGAGCCAATATCCACCCCAGTTACAGCAGAAGCTCTTTTGAAGCACTATTCCATGCTGATTACAATGTATTTTTCTCTGTTAAAAAAAAAGGAGATACAGAACTCCAGTTGACAATACCAGGTAGCTCATTGGGGAAGTGGAAAGAATGGTATGTAACTTAGATTGGCAGTGAAAGTTCAATGCTATTTAGAAGTGAGACGAAGCAATGAGCTCTTAGGAAACAAAGTGACCAGTATTTCAAATGTGCATTCAAACAAACTGAGGGAGGTTCCCATTTTATACCACCCCACCTCTCTCTTTTCCTTTCAAAGACTTCTGAGGGTTTGGGTTTCTTCCACACAAACACCACCCTTCTCTTGGAAAGTTGAAGACAATATTATCAAAGAAGCATGGGCTGTATCTAACCTTTACATATCTCTACGCGGATCTCAAGGCAATGAGCTGTAGCAAAAATAACAACAAAGAGTGGCTATATTTATGACTCCAGAGGGAAAAATGTACTAGATTGAAAGAAGGATTGCCATGAATGGACTTTCTGTGCTTGGTAAAATGCATAAGAAATCAGAAAAAAAGATGTAAGAAACAAAGCCCTACCAGCTGTCGAGAAAGATAATGAACTTCAGTAAGAAAAGAAAAACTAAGGAAAATGGGGGACTGTACTAAATAAAGATAATGGAGGATGCAGAGAAGGCAGAGTTACTGAACACCTTCTTTGCATTGATCATCACTGACAAGACAAGCCCTCGAGAATTCACAGGGAGACTAGGGAGAGGAAAGGGAGGAAGAAAGACTTTCCCTTGGGCAAGGAGGACTGGATTGGAGTCAGGCAAATGAGGCAACTACAAGTCCATGGACCCTGCTGATGGACACCAAATCTGGGCTGCTCATGGTCATCTTTGAAAGATCCTGGTGATCAGAAGAGGTGACTGAAGACTGCAGGATGTAGCAGCACGTGGCTACAGTGATGATCGTGTCCAGGGAGGCCACAACCTGGCAGGGAAAACAGATGAGACAAGTCTCTTCATTGTTTAGCACAAGAGTCCATTTTATTCTCCACCCCCCTCCCCATGCTGGGGGGAGGAGGAGGCAGAGGCCAGGAGCCCAAGCAAAGCCCAGAGAGCCAGGGAGCAGAGAGGGCAGATCCAGGGCTGTGGGGTTTTATCAGGTGTCCCATGGGAGGAGTCTTAAGATCAAATTACAGCCTCCTCAGAATAGCAAGGCTTCACAGCAGGAAATCAAATGTCACGTCAGTCATCAAAAAGAGCAAAGAGCAGAACCCAGTGAACTATTGACCAGTCAGCCTCACCTCAATCCCTGGAAATTTGACAGAACACTTCATTCTGGAGGCCATCTATCTACACAAAAGACAGGTGATTAGGAGAAGTCGACATGGACTCACTAAATGGAAAACATGCTTGTCCAACCTGATTGCCTTTCATAATGAGACTGTGGATGGATAAGGAGAAAGAAATGGGTACTGTCTGCCTTGACTTCACCAAGGCTTTTCATACTGTCTCTCACTACTTCCACACAGGAAAACTCAGGAAATGCAGACAGGGTAGGTGTATTTTGAATGGTTTGAGAGCTGGCTGAATAGTAGATAACAAAGAGTCATAGTCAGTGACAGACAGTCTAGCAGGAGACCTGCCTGTAGTAGGGCCCCTGAAGATTCAATAACAAATGCAGTATTGATTAGCACAATGATCAATGCCTTGGATGAAGGGACAGATGCCTCCCCAGAAAGTTCACTGGCAACACAAAGCTGGGAGGAGTGGTCAGAATCCCAGAGGGCTGTGCTGCCATCTAGAAGGCAAGCTGGAGAGATGGAAAGAGGGGAACCATCTGAATTTCAAGTGCCAAGTCTGCAAAAATGGGAGGAATAACCCCAGGCGCTAAAACAGGCTGGGATTGACCTCCTGAGAAACAGCTCTGTGGAGACTGATCTGGGAGTCTTGGTGGACAACAAGTCTCCGTGAGCCAACAGTGTGTCCTTGTGGCCAAGGAGACCAATGGCATTCTAGGGGACATTAGGAAGAGCATCAGCAGCAGTTTGAAAGACACTATCCTGTCCCACTACTCAGATCTGATTATGCCACATCTGGAGTGCTGTGCCAAGTTCTGGGCTTCTCAGTGTAAGAGACTCATGAAGCTCCTGGTGTGGGTCCAGTGGAGAATGACAAAGGTGATTAGGGAAGTCCAGAATCTCTTATGAGGAAAGGCTGAGAGATTTGGGCCTATTCAGCATTGAGAAGAGAAAACTAGAGGATGTCATCAGTGTCAGGCAGTATCTGAAATGAGGGTGTCAAGAGACTGGAGCCAGGCTCTGCTCAGTGGTACCAGCAATAGGATAAGAAGCAACAGGAATTTCCACCTGAACATGAGGAAGAGCTTTTTGACTTTGCAGGGGACTGAGCACTTGAACAGATTGGTCAGAGAGGTTATGGAGTCTTCCTCACTGTGGATATTCCAGAATTGTCTGGACATAGTCTTGTGCCATGTGCTCTGGGATAACCCTGTTTAAGCAAGGTTGGACCAGATGATCGCCTGTGGTCCCTTCCATGCTGTGATTCCGGGATTTTTTTAAAGAGATAAAATGTGAAGCATGAAAGAGACAGAAATCTTAATTTAGAAGGGAAGATTTACTTTATAACAAGAAAGACATCAAACTGGAAGAGCACACCAATATCCACACTGAATGATTTAGTGCCACTAGTGTCATTACCCACTGCTATGGGACGTGATGCTCATTGTAAATTTTTGTCAGGTCATCACTTGACCACGTGTCAGGGAAATCTTATGTTTATGGATATTAGTCTTAACTCCAGAAACCAGCCAGCTAGATTCAAAAGCTTTTGGCTAACATGCTCTAAAGTCCTTGCACTACACTGCTACAAAAGGTGTTGGCTAACAAGTCCTTAATCTTGTACAGCACACTTCAGTAAGCTCTCTACTCCCACAGCAAACTTCTCAAAGGTGCAGGCTCATAAGCCACAAACATCTTTATAAATTCTCCCCTCCCAAAACAGGCTTCAAAACATAATCTGGGGTAGAATAGGATAGCTGTGCTTTGAACCAGGCAAAGCCAAGGTAAGAAAACAAAGACTATCACCAGTCCTTAGATCTCATATTGGTACTGCTGCATGGATGGTCCAGAGCTGGTGTTGCATGACAAAGAAAACAAAAGAGGAGAGAGTGAGGGCGCCCGATCTGTGTCCCTTGATACTTAACCCAGTGCATGCCTCTTATGTAAACGAGACTTTTTGTGCTCTTTTGTTTCTAGGTGCATAGCCAGCCCTTCTCCAGGAGGTGAGCTGGAAGGTGGGAGTGACTGAGCACAAGTCTCAAGGCAGAGAAGGAAGTTGGTTCAGAACACTGAGCCACCTATGCAGTACCCTCCCTTCTGATCACATCTTTCCTGTCCCAGCAGTTTGAGACAAAACATGCTTAGATCTCTACAGCTGCCAAAGGCACTAGAGCTGCACTAACAAGGGACTAGTAGACCTAAAACACAGACTAGCTCAAGTAAAGGACTAAATTAGTGGGACTATTTTTGGTCCAGTGTTCAAGCCAGTTTGAGAGGAGTTGGATGGGATTTGGATGAATATCATACATTGAGGCATACAGATATTGCTTAATGATTGCAACAATTACATCACTATTACCAGACAAAGAGAGAAAGAAAAGACAACATTTTCCAAAAATTAATAGAACTGAGTTCACTAATCCTCTCTTAGATTAGAGACTCTCAAGTATCTAAGGGCTCTGGGGAAAAAAAAAATGCAAATATTATAAAGCAGGCAGAGTCCCAACAAAATTTCCAACACTGTCCCTATAATAACTTCTAATGCCCTTGCTACAATTTGCATCTGTTCCACTGTGCAGCTCACTACAGAAAAACCTTCCTCTCGAGAACAATCTCATAAGGCAGAAGCAGCTGCTCTTGTTCCTCCTGCTCTCCCTCTTCAATTCTTTCAAGTCATGTCACTAAATTTCAAATGATAAGTTTGCTTTATTACTTCAGCTTTCAGTGGAGTTTAGGGACAACTTGGAAGCAAAACTTAGTCTTATACTGTAATGCATGAGAGGAGAGCTTCACGGTCAAGACCAAACCCTACTTCCCTCCAATCTTGTTTAACTAACGAAATTAATTTTCCTCTTTAAAATTTAAAATGAATATGTTTTGATTTTTTCAGTAATTGACATTAGCAAAATTGAAAGGATGTTGTTTGTACACTGATTTTTCTGTTGAAAAGCCAAACTGCAGATAGTTTGGCCTGGTGCCAAGCCTGAGTTGCTTCATTTCTTCTGTTTCCTGATGTCAATACAGGCAAGATAGCTAACATGCAACAGTGGCTAGTCAAAAATTCAAGTGTAAGAAGTATACTGGAAGTAGAAGGAAGAAAGTCAAGAAGGGGCAGAGACCAAAACTGCTGTATTGTTACAGTTTAAACAGTTTGTGTTTATGTCTGCTACCAGTTCTTCCAGCTACTTATCAGCAAGAACAGTGGAGAGTTAATAAATCTGTGTCTCTAGAAAAATAGCAAACACACAACAAATTAATCCTGTAACACACCATCATTTCTCAGCTTTACAAGTCAATAACTGGATTGCAAAACACAACAACCATGGAAAAAAAGTAACACCAGAACTGTAAAGTTCTAATCTGTTTTTCTAGCAGTACATGTTAAGGTCTCCTAGTCAGATCTTTGAGGTAGATGTGCTTAGCCATGGTCTTAAATGAGCCTCCCAAGAGGATGAAGGGTTTCAGAGCCAAAAAGCAATTACGTATTTGAATAAAAATTAGAAAGATTATCTATGTGAAAGATAACAGGACATGGAAGAGTTCATTTTTCCAGCTCAGTCACTTCATATTGTAGCAAGTTGTGCACAATGCCTGCATTTGTCCTACCTTTCTTAGAGCCTGACTAACCAGTCTTGACACATTTGATTGTTTCTCCAGGTCTGTGTTTCAGTCACAAGCAACTTTTTCATTCTTTTTGTCTGTTGAATCCAGTGCCCTCCTAAACATTCTATTTCTGAACAGATCAAATAATTTTTCATTTAAAGATTCCCTCTTTTTTTACATGACTCTGTGTTACTAAAGTAAAAAACACAGAAAAAAAAATTAAAACCATAATTAATTAAGGCATTGTCAATCACAATAAAGCAAATCACACAGGACAGATATAAGGCTTAATAGTTTTAGATACAGCCTTTGCCTTCTGGTCACAGAGATTTTGTCAGGTGTACTGACATTATTGACTGGTGTATGGCACAAATAATAGATTGTGCTTTGATTTGCTGCACTCTGCAGCATTGTCAGGACTGCACATTTACATTGCCTTTGACTAGGAATTAAATTTGGGCCAGTATCCAGTCCTCTGTGCAAATCATTCATGCATATAAAGTAACTGCTTAGGAACCTCGCATCCATATTTGCAGTCCCTTTGCTCATTTCATTCTTAGCTCCAGAAGGAGGCAAACAATTTTGACTGTACAAACAGTTTTCTTAGTTGTATGCCACAATATATACATAAAGCAAAGTTTCACCTAAAAATTTCCATTCCAAAATTCAAATTCACTGGACATAGACAACGCCCATAAGACTAGGTTACAAAATCTCTCTGGTCATAAAAACACAGAGAGCCACATCTTTTTGTCATAGCCTTGCCTCTTTCTGAACAACGTGGACACTGGGAATCAGGATTGAAGGGGGTAAGTTTTTGGTAGTGGAGGGGCTACAAAGGTGGTTTCTATGAGAAGCTGACAGACATTTCCCCCTGTCTGATAGAGCCACTCCCAGATAGCACCAAGGTACACACACTGACAACCAAGGCCAAGCCTTCGGCAACAGTGGCAGTGCCTGAGGATAACTCTTTTAAGAACAGAGTAAACCTGCTGTGCAGCAGCACCTGGAAGTGAGAAGTGAGTGTGTTGGGAAACAGCTCACCAGACACTAAAGTCAGTGGAGAAGGACAGGTGGGAAGTGTTCCATGTGCCAGAGCAGATTCCTCAGCAGCCCATGGTGAAGACCATGGTGAGGCAGGTTTTCTGTATTCAGCTGAGGAAGATCCATTGGGGAGCAGATATCTGCCTGCAGCCTGTGGAGGACCCCACACCAGAAAGGGGTAGATGTGCCCAAAGAAGGCTGTGACCATGTGAGAAGCCTGTGCTGAAACAAGATCCTGTCAGGAGCTGTGGCCCTGTGAAGAGAGACCACACTGAAATGGGTTTCCTGGCAGAACTTGTGGCCCCATGGGGACTCACACAGGAACAGGCCGTTCCTGAGGGACTGAACCCCATGGGATGGATGGCTGCTGGACCTGCCATGAAGAATGGCAGCCTGAGTGGAGGGCTCTTGTTGCAGGAGCTCCTGGACGACTGTTTCCTGTGGGAGGGACCTCACACTGGAGGACAGGAACAGAAGGCACAACAAAGACAAGTGTGTGCTGAACTGTATCCAGCTTCCATTCTTCATCCACCTGTGCTGCTGTAGGGAGAATGCAGAGAATTTAAGAGTGAACATGAGCCTGTGACAAAAGAAGGTATGTGGAGAAAGTGTTTTAACTTTTTTTTTTCTCCATTATCCTACTGTGATTTGGTTGGTAATAAATTAAATTTATGTTCCCTAAATCAAGTCTGGTTTGTCCATGATAGTAGTTGATAATTTATCTCCCTGCCCTTATCCTGATCCTCAAGCCTTTCATTGTGTTTTCTCTCCCCTGTTCAGTTGAGAAGGGGACTGACAGGGTTTGATAGGCACCTAGTGTCCAGTCGATATCAACCACCACAGGGCGACCAAAGAGATCACATTCATGTCCTGATATAGTAATGAACACAGTCTGACAGGAAATCCACAAAAAAAAATGCATATTTTGGCAATCTAAATAGAGAAAATGGGCCATTTTGCTGTGGCAGTCCAACTGGATCAGCCCCATACCCCATCTGCCCATAATCAAAGCCCCACACTCAGAAATAAACTTATCAAAACTCTCTGGTGCTTCACTCAGGTATTGGGGTAAAGGTTTCCCAAATGCTTCATTTGGAGGAGAAACAGATCTAAGGCACACACAGCTACTCTGAGCTCTTATGTCACAGCTCTCATCAAAATTTGATTCTCAGCATTTTAAGATCAGAATCTGATTTTTTCACATAACACAGAAGATCCCTTGCTCACTGTGGAAAGTGGTCAAGAAAGACACTTTTATCACACCTTTTTTTCTAGCAGATCTCAGAGAAGATTTTTAAGAACTTATGGTTGAGCACCCTGTGAAGAAAAACAGCTGCTGCTGGGGTGTAACTTCTCAAGGGAGCAAGAACATTTCAACCAACCAAGAACAGAAGTTCAGAGTGGGCAAAATAAGATATCTCAAGCAATTAATACACTTATCCCTTGAGCAGAATTACAGTCTTTAATGGCTACAAGTTGCTAAGATAATAGGTCTGGACAAAAACAATCATGACAAAGAAAACATTTACAAAAAAAAACAATGCATTGCAAAGTTCTGCAGTGTTGCAGAAACAGCAGTAGCATGGATAAATTGCAGAGACAAGCCAGCATTTGAAAGCTTTGCTATTTGAGTAGCTATTAATTGTGACTTGGTGCAATATATATGTGTAATGATCTGTTTGCTACTACCCAACATAAAGCACTAATTTTCCCTTATGTTTCCAAAAAAATTCTTATAATTTACCAAGTATTTATAATGAGTATTTATTAATTCTAATTACAGAAAAATCATATTTCCAGAGTAAGAGGTGACCCATAAATATAAAACTAAATATATTGCTGAGTACAGTAAATGAAGTAGTATTTAATTACCATCAATTGCTAAAAGTAACTGTCAAGGGCTAACCACTACTACTACAAATCTCATGTAAAATAGAAAAATGTATGTGTTGCTGCTAAATAATTTAATTTATTAAAGTTACACTTTTGCACTCTACTTAGAAGAGAGAATCAAATATATGCAATCATTCCATTACACAATGGAAGCTAGGTAGCTATCGTACCTCCAGGCTGCAGAGCCAGAATAAACAACACTGCAGCTAAAAATTATGCTCTATAAAGCTTGAAAATGTGCAGTTTCAAGCAGTATAGACTGATCAGTTTCACTTAATGTTTTAACAATKAAACTCATTGTACAGAAAGTATCATAAGATAGATTAGTCCTCACTGGTTCAACACCAGAAAGATAACAGCAAAAATAGCAATAGCAGCAGCCTCTGATTGTTTTATTTTTAGTACAAAATTTCAGCTAGAACAACAAAAGTCTGTAAGTCAGTATGAACTTTATCCTTCTCTTTCTACTGGAGTTTGAAACAGAACACCGTCAACACTGTGAACAATGTTTCCACCTACCCTGTTACTAGAAATACTATGTAAACACTCAGGTGTGCCACTGATGTGAAAGGAGATGAGTCCTAACCATGAGATTTTATTTCAGAAGTTCAATTGCGTGTGCTGTCAAAATCCTAGCAGTCAATTATTTCATCAGATACCGTGTTACATTGTTATGGAAAGGCTTGTATTTGTGTGTCCTCGCAGTCAAATTGCTTTTCATGTGTACATTTTGTGATGGACAGGACAAACCAGATGGAAATGAGGAGATAAAGGGAGGACTGTTCACCATACTGTAAATATTATAACACAAAAGATATCATCTGGAATAAAGAAGAGAGTGAAAGACAAGAACAAGATGGAACGCAGTGATGAAATGTAAGATACTTCTACCTCTGTGTCATTGATTCAAAGGCAGTCACAGGACCTGTGACTCCTCAAGGTAAAAGCAATGACTCATTTTTATTTACACCATGTCTGGAATGCCAATGAATTTATCTCACATTCTGGATTTTGTTATTGTATCCCTGTTGTGAATTTCAACCCTCCAAGGGTTGTAGGAACTGTAGGTACCAAACTACTTTTCTTCTACAGAAAGCTCCTCCAAGCCACCACTGCAAACACCAATCCTTGTTCTTATTTTCATAATCTTTTAAAGACAGTCACAAAAGCTTTTTTTTTTAGCTATATTTCTGTTAGAGGTTTAAGAATCAACAGAGCCACAATATCCCGCTAGATGCCAGTGCAAATTCCTTTTCCAAACAGTCAAGGCAGTTTACAAAACAGAGTCTGAACTTCACCAGCCCAGAAGTCTTGGTGACAGAATTTACGATGCATATTCAATATCCGATTCCTCAAGACATCTAAACAGGTCAAAGCAAAAAAGTTCTTTCATACATAAGTACAAGAATATATGCCTGTTTGGAGCAATTTCCAAATCAAATTATTGTTTACTAGCAAGAGAGGTTCAGTTGGAAGGGGAAAAATCTTCCATCAGTTTAAAGACATTTTCCTAGTTTATCTATATTGAAATGGAATAGTTATTTACACTCAAGCAAACAGATATAATTAATCACCAAGAAGTTAAACAATTTGAAAAAGATCCTTACATGTATAGCATTTAGGGAATTTAGAAAAGGAAAAATTATAATGGCAACTTTGGATGACTTTGCTTTTTCTGCAGTGACAGAAAATCAGTTTTTTAAATAAAACTCGTTGCCTGTTATGCCTTTCTGAGACTAATGTATAAATGTCAAACATCATTTTCTTTCATTCCCAAGCAAAAGTCACTATACTGTGTGAAACAATATGCAATTACTGACTCACTTGATGTGACAATAAAAAATATCTCAACAACTTACACTAGTTGTTTATGCCAACCAGAGGACACTCTTCAGATGGGCTTTCCATCATGTTTTAGGAAAAGGAGACACAAAACACTTTGTCTTTTTTCTTGTCTTTTCTGTAAATCTAAACAGTACAGTCATAATTCCAGGTCCTTCCAAATCTCTCACACTCCACTTGAAGAGAAAGAAGAGGGAAAAGTACTAGTGTAATTTCCTAAACTTAGGCAATCACACTGTATCTTTCTGTTAACTCTCTCCTCCCCATGAATTTTCAATCCAGAAGCTAATTTCAATTCAGATTTGTGAAGTAGAGCTCTCAAGTATTCTCCCTGTGAATTTCATGAAAATTGGAAAGTAGAAAAGAAAGGCACAAATACTGTATTGTTAACATCAAGGAAAAGACCACAGAATGGTTTTAGTCTTTTTCAACATCAAATAATATACCAAACAGAGCACCACAAACAGTGGTACCTGATCTGCAAAGAGTTTGTCCCTCATGTCAGGCTCGTTCTCTGGTCTGTATAACTGAGGATTACATCAGGATCTCAGCTAGTATAAGCCACAGGAGAATCCACAGCAGAGAGCAGTGTTTTGTGTTCCTCGACTGAGGCAAAATCTTCAGTTTATGCCATTTATCATACACAAGGAGATACGTATCCAAGATGTGCTCATGCTGGCAGTGTTCCTCGCTGTGGAGCCTCTAGCTTCTTATAAAGCAGCAATGCACACTGAAGCTCTTTGTCCACAGGATATTCATAACTCCTCTCTCTCATTTTTACAATCCTCTCCTCCATTCTTCCAAGTGGAATATCAAATATTTAATAAAGCATAAGCTACTCTTGCAATCATAATACACTTGAGTTAAATTTGTCCTTAAGCTCAAGGGAAGAAAGCCACAAGAAACTTCACCAATTATGGGTGTTTCTTAGGGAAGATGTTTTCAGAGACGTGAAATTACTCAAATCCTTATATATGAAATAATTTATAACATCCTAACTTTTATAATCATTGAAATGCTATGCTGAGAAATCAGAAAGAGAACTTTTGTCTGCCTTGTTTGGTTTTCTTGCATTTTTTTTTCAGAGGCTGTGGTAACCAGTCCAAGTTCTTCACAGCACCTGCTTTCTTCACAGCTGCCTGATGAGATAAAGGGCTCTTTTGACATCATATAGCAAGTGTTCTGCCAATTGATTTTTTTATATATATTTTAGACAGAGGTATCAATTTTGCTTATTATGATTCCTGACTTCAATCTCATTTGTCGTACCATATTTCTTGTTAGTAATATGATGAGTGGCAGAATGTGTCCATCCTCTGTCATGGCCCTCTGAACAAGGCCTGTGTAGCATGGATTTTTCTTCTTAAAAAAAAATCTAATTTGGATGTCAAATTAAGATTCCAAAATTTTGAGGAACCGCAGTTTTCATCCTAAAAATTCAGCCTGCAAAACAATCCACCCAGTTTATGGGACACTGTCTATTAGCTCTATTAATTATATTTATATTTTTATACAGGATGCAATATAGCCTATAATATATAGGATATATATATATAAATAGGCTATAATATATCTATTAATATAGAGACTGATTTTTTTCTTACCTTATTTTTATTTTTTTTAAATAAGCACACCACGACAACAATCAAATCACTCAGTTTCTCAGGGGAGAAATCAGGTCCATGCGTTCCTATATTGGGTTCATAGAGCACATTATTCATACAATAATAATCTAACTAACAGTGTGAGAATTCTAAGAGAATTCTAATATTATTTCAGCTGTGTTGACTATAGAGTCTTGCTGCTTAAGAAATGCAACCTCATTTTTTCAATTATTTGTTATGAAATTGATGCATTTCCTATCTAGGTATGGTGAACACTTATTCTCTTGCCAAGCTAACTCTAACTTCTGATAAATGCAACAGTTCAAGCAAAACATTCTGAAGCTCTGCCAAACCCTGAACTGCAGAGAATGTAACTTTATGCTTAGAAGAATTCCATTAACTTTTGTCTGCCTTGTTTGTGTTTTTTTTCACATTTTTTTCAGCAGCTACTAATAGCAAAAATTAGAAAACAAATCAGGAAAGACTACTCTCTGAACATGTTCGACCTGATTTAGAGCTGGAAAGCACTTAGAACTTTCCAAAGATCCTGAAATTTCCCCAGAAGTCTTGGTTTTATACAGAAAAGCTAAATAAATATAATTCAAAATTGGATTTCTGCCTAAATTCACTTACCATTGGAAAAACACATAGCCTTGCACAACAATTAAGGGCAGAAGAGGACTTTCAACTATTAGGTGAAGTACATATCCTGAAGCAGCTGCAAATTTACCTGTCTATTACAAGTCACATCTGTCCCATCATAAGAGGAAAGAATTTGCCAAACATGACTTGTGTTGTCCCTTTTACAATACATACAGATAAAATTGACAGGGTAGTGACCTAAACCTAGCTAAATATTTTTCATTTCTTTCTGGAGAACTGAAATCAAGAGAATTATTAATATTCACCATACTGTAAAGTTAGTGGTTGTGGAACAAGAGATTTGGGATTTGGATTAAAAACTTAATAAATAAAAAAGTAAGAAAAATAGATTGATAGAAATTGCAAATGGTTTTGTTAGGTAACATATGTCCCAAGGATATTTTTGTGGAACTCCACTACAGTGCTATGTAGTAACTTGTAGAGTTTCTGTTGCCTCCAAGCCAAAGGACTCGATATTTTAGCACAATCACAGAAGTTGACACATTAAGTCAAAACACTCACAGCCTCAGTTCCCAAAAGAAAATTCTCCCATTTCCTTGTGTTGGTAGAAGACATTGATTATCCCGGTGCAAATCCTAGCCAGGCAATAGAGCATGGCTGGATTTCACAGTTCATATCTCCTACAGTATTGTAAAAACGAAATGGATTTTAAATCAAGAAAGGTTTGTCTTCAGTCTTGTGCTGATAACCCACTACTGAAAGTAAATCCTAGAATTCTGTGCCTTTGCTGTGAAAATACTCGGGATGAAAAAGTTTCTGAGTAAGAAGTGTTTCATACATAGAAGGAATATAATGGATATATCATAAGTGTTTTGGGCTGAAAGGGACCTTAAGGATTATCTGGTTCCAACCCCCTCTGCCCCTCTGGAAGGGCAGCGACACCTTCCACTAGACCAGGTTACTCAGAGTTCCATTCAACCTGGTTGTAAACACTTGCATGGACAGATCATCCACAGCTTCTCTGGGCAATCTGTTTCAGTGCCTCACAACCCTCGCAGTTAAGAATTTCTTCCCATAACTTAATATATTATCTTCCACCAAAATATTTTTGCTTTAAGCTACAGCACTGGATAGTCGACTCCTATACTAGGCATGCCAGCACCAAGGACAGGGATAAAAAGCAGTAAATTCCAGCAATGTATGTCATGACACATTATCAATACACCCCCCCACCTTTCCTACCAGCTAATGGCAGTCACCTCTCATAAGCAAAGGCCCAAGAATGTCTTCCATTCTCTTTGGTCTGAGGAGGTCTTAGCTATGATTTGTAAACAGCCCAGAACTGAGAAAATTTTCAGAGGAATTCAGGATAAACCTCTGTAGCATAATGAATCAAGGCAAGCTCTTCATTTGACCTATGATTTGACCCACTGATGTAATAGAACTGAAGGGATGCGAGGCAGATGCGCCTTAGACTGCTCTGGAATGCAACAAAGGCCCTCTACATGGTAGCTCCTGTTATATACTCCCCAAGAAGAGCAGTGGGACAAGACCAGGCAAAGTGTATAGAGTCCAGCAAAAACATGGTCATTTTTTGCCCAGGGCGTTCAGATGGAGCGTCTGGCATGTCAAAAAATAGACACACTGGCACATCTTGATGAGGGCTGTGTGACTGGGGTCAAACAGCTGTCTATAAAGTAACTAGAATCACAAATGTAAGATATATATCCCCCTGTTCTGAACCAGACTCTTCAGAGGCCTATCTCCTTCCATGCCCAAAAAACAAAAGATATGAATCTTCAGAGTTTGAAGGCTTATGTTACAGAAAGATCAACACACTTCTCAAGTTTGTGGATGACATCCTCTTCCTTTTCCCTAAGAGAGCTCCTATCATGATACTCAGAATTCATACCCAGCAGGATATAAGTACTCTAATTTCTGGAGGCTTTTGCTATTTTTGTTTTCTATTTCTTCTGCCTCTATTTCCTGATGTTTGCAAATCATATTCTATGCTGACACTGTCTCAGAAGTTTACACAGCTATACAGACTTGTACAACAATTACATGTACAAGAAAGCCCAGGTTTAAAATGGACAAGTTTATCAGTTCTGAGTTGTGAACCATGCATAACCCTCTGTGTCAAAACCGAGAATGTCTATCTTTATCTATGTGTCTATCTTTACATACACACGCAAACTTGACAGATTTCAATTTTTTATACTGAAAATAATTGGGTTTTGACTTATCAAAAGAATTCACATTGAAACATGTTGAAGTGTCCAGATCCATTGACAATGGGGTGCATCTGTCTTATAAGCTGACTGTACTAATGACACTGAGTGATAATTTTTGTTTCCGTGATAGAAGGAAGACAAGTAGACACATAGGAGGACCTGAATGGTGCAGAATTTCCTACAAAGAATGTAGATTAATTATTTATTATATGGTGTGATCTTGAAATCAACATATAAAAAAGGGATGATTAATCAAGCTGGGAGATCATTGGTCTACACTTTCAAACATATACCAGGCAAGGCTGCAATGTCAAATAGAACTTAGGACACATGAAAACCATGTATCAGAACTGCTGGCATGGCTCTATGAAACCTTTTTTAAAATTATACTAGCAAGTTTGTTTCTACATCATTGTCTGCAGACAAAGAAGAAACATAAAATCCTTGAATAATTCTTCCAATGTGTTTCCACAGATTTAATGATTCTTTCAAGTATCAAAAAGAGTTTCAAAATTATCCTGCAAAGAGAAAAAATGCAAAATTATGCGCAAAATAGATTTTAATCATTCAGACTCAAGTATTTTCATGCAATTTAAAAAAGCAGCTTGACTTACTTATGGGTATGTCAAGCAAATATGTGTGGGCTTTTGCCAGTCTAATCTGCCACAAAATTAAAATAAGCAAATTTTCTAGGGGGATAGTAACACAAGATTTTTATTTGACCAGTCTACTCTGTTTGACACTGCAGTCAAGTATTAACTGGAAAAATATCGTATTCTGCAAAGCTGATATTTACTGAGCTCATTTCTGATGAACACATTTGACATGATCAGAACTCATTTCATCTTGTAACATAGTTTTGGTGGAAAACTTTAAGTTTTGGCATCTTTAAAAAACAAATCTCAACACATTTTCTTTCACTGTCCTAGCCTTCTTTTCTTCCCCAAGTACCCTGATCTTGGAACACATTTCCCAGGTAACAGTTTATGCAGACAGAAATTAATTCAAGTTTCAAAACCTGTGATCCATAATGATATAAAGGAATTCATTCCATTCCAAAATAAAAAGATTTCAAGGAGAGTTTGAAAGGAAAAATTACAATAACTGATGTAAAACTTCTCCACAGTTTCAAAGAATAGAATATGGCTCTTGTATTTATAGCCTCCAGATAGCTTTTATCCATTATTATTAAGTTACCTTAAATTCATTTTTTAGCAATTGTAGCAGTGCTGTAATTTACTGACTTGCCATGCTTAACATTTTCACAAATTGCACGTACTCATTACAGCCCAGTGGTTTTGGAATGGCTTTTTGGAATAAAGGTCAGCATCTTAAAGTTGACCTTTAATGTCCTGGTCAGCAGGAAGCCCTTGACCTAGGAATGAACTTAACATCTACCTAACTTTATTCCCCATATGTGCTCTGGATTTGAAGCTAGATAAATATTGCACCGGAAAATGCACTTCTGAAGGATTTTAACACATCCCTAGATCTCCTGGCTTACAAAAATACCAGTCTAAGTAACTGTGTATGGAAAGACATCTGAAGCACATTTTACAGAGAAAAGGCTTGTGTATTTTGTAAAAGTGTTTCATTTTTAATGAGCTATTCACTTTCTGTACTCATTTTATTTAATAGCTTAACCTCCTAACTCTCTCTTCTCTATGGTAGAGAATTACTTTCCAGAAATAATAAGGAATTTTAAGCATCATCATGTTGCTGGTATTGTCACTTGAAAATGTGGGTTGTCATCACCTCATCGCCCATCCTGGTCTGCTCATTAGTGACACTCTGTATGGAAAACCTCTAAAGATCATTACCACTGTAGTCTAAAGCCAATGTGCCAACATAATGAAAAACAATTCAGCAGTTCCCTATGCTCTGTTAGTTGTGTTTGTCATAAATGAGTTGTGGAGATTTGGAGTGAATGATCCATATCATATTGAACTGTCCTTTTTATCGCTGACAATTGGAGGTGACTGAAAATCTGGGTCAGTGTCAGACTGTATCTAATTGGAAACCTTTTCTCATTAACGCTTGATGTTGACTTGTATTAGTTGATGAAATTAGAACCACAGTGGAATGGATTTTATTACACAGAATGAGCTGGTTGAGCTCTCTTCCATTTCAATGTTTTTTTAACCCCACCCCTGGCTGCTAAGAAAGGAATCCAGAAGCACAGGAGTTGTGAGTGAAAAAGGACTAAGAGGAAATTGAGTAAAAATGTCAGTGCTTCTCAGGAAATTGAAACCATGTGCATATTTGTGCCACATTTGTTTCAGCAAAACTTTTCTGAAAATACTTCCTTATTGATCATCTGAGGTTTTTTCCTTTCAATCAGGAGTGGAACAGAAATGTTTCCCAGGTAACAGGAAAGCAGTAAATTTTGGGGGGAGAGGAGGAAATAAGTGCTTGTTTTCTGAAAAGAAGACATGAGCACATTTTTTTTACAGCTTAGACAGTCAGTTTTGCAATAACAAAAACATAATTCATTTTTCAAAAATGCCCCCAACCCTTAATAATCCATTTTCCTGTTTATCAGCTGCTGAATGAAGGACACCAAGACAAATTCATAACAGTGAGAAAGTTAAATATAACTTCATAAACCTACAGAAAATACACGAGTCATGATATAAAGACAGATAACATACAGTGTGCTATAGATACAATTTTTCACAGATATTTGATGAATTTAAGTAAAAAAGAAATAGTATCTACAAATTCATTTTAGGAGACATTATTTCAACTAAATTAATCATGGGACAGTCTGATATAGGATCATGATGCCTATAGACTGTCAGATTAAGATAAATTTTGTCGTTACAGAAATTCAGTCCTACAAGATAGGTGGCAAGGGATACTATCACAAAAAACTCTGTTTAATGATCTTGTCCTCAAATCCACAGCTTCTCTCAAATATAGCCTTTTTTCATCAGAAATTCATTAAAATTAGACACATGAGAGATATCTTGCTGTCATCTCCTTGGGCTTATCTTTAAAGTCCATAAGTCACAGCTAATTGTGGACAGGAATGTCAGAAAATACTGGAACAGGAGACCTTGAGATCAGCTCTAAAAAGAGCATGGAGTTTCTTCCCAAGCCACTTGCATGAATCTCTCAGAAGTTTTTGACTTCCATCCAACTCATGATTCATGACTTTTTGCCTCAGAATTTTTTGGAAAAAGAAAAGTAAGTTGATCCAAAGCTCAAAGGCAGGCCAAACGCACCATGCAAATAGTTTAAGGTCCATGATCTCAAAACTTCTGCTTCTGAACAACCAGATAAACTGGTTTCAACTTTCAAAAATTCCTCAGTCTCATTCCAAGATCTAGTTTGCCAATGCCCCCTCCTTTTAAGTTTAGTCAGAGATTGACCCCAAACTCATTAGATTTGTTGCTACTGTAATTTGTAATCACAGATGCCATATTATAAGAAGATAAAGAAAATTGACAGTGTAAATTGAGAAAGAAACAAATAAGTTAAATGTAGCAAAATATCAAATGTTGTTTTAATAATACCTTTGTAACAGATTATCTTATATGTTGTTGAAATGTGTCACACATAATTTTTTTAGAAGTTAAGCTTACAGGGCAAAGAGGAGGGACAGACACTGATCTCTTCTCTGTGGTGACCAGTGACAGAATGCAAGTGAATGGCCTGAGGTTGTGTCGAGGGGGATTTAGGTTGGATATCAGGAAAAGGTTCTTCACCCAGAGGGTGGTTGGGCACTGGAATGGGCTCCCCAGAGAAGCAGTCACAGCAAGAACATGACGGAGTTCAATAAGTGTTTGGACAACACTCTCAGACACAGATTCTTGGGGTGCCCTGGGAAGGGCCAGGAGCTTCATTTGATGATCCTTGTGTTTCCTTCCAATGCAGAATATTCTGTGATTCTGTGTTATTTATTGTTTGGGATTTTAGAATGAAACATAACTTGCTGGAGTTATTGGAAAAAAGTAATATGCATTTTTCGTCTGTCTCAACTAAGAAGAAAAGACAGAACTTGCTACTATTCAGAGAAACCCACCTTATAAACCAAGAAAATTATCTCATGTATTGAAATTACAGTCTCCTAGGTTGTGTTTAGCTACCAGTGGACAGAATCCTTTACACTTTTCTTCAGTCAAATATACTTTGATTTACATAATGCAATGCTTTCAACTCTCATTTCCTACTCATGCATCATGAGTAGTTGCTCACTAGTTGCAACACTGGTTGCTACTTGCTTCTAATTCTGTTACTGCTGTGCTTAAATAGTTCTGAAATTCACATTTTGATTTCCTGAAGTTTTTCTCTGAATATGAAATCTTTGTCCTGCTTAGAGGGGACATGTTTGGCTCAACATAAAAAGGCAGAATAAAAAAATCATACTACTTTAATCTTTTCACCCTAGAGCCAGCATCTGAATAGTGAGGAGCATATTGCAATATCAAGGTGGTGCTTGGAAATAAACTTTGTCACAGAGAAGTTGTTCTAAACATCTCAGCATCCACAAGGTATTTTTAAGGAGTGTGGTTGCATTTAAATTCAAATATATACAAGAAGGAAAGAAAGAGAAGATAAGAAGAAAATGAAAATAAAATAATATGAATGTGTGATGGAAAGACTTGAGATCTCCATAAGTAGGTGAAAGTGAACAACTGGCACCAAAGTAGAAAAGATAATTGGGCTATTTTTGATTACAAAATACGAAGAAATCCAAAGGAGAAACACTGGCTTTACTAAGAAGACCAGGGTTTTATATATATATACTTTTTTTTTTTTAAGCATTGTTTTGGAAAATGCAAGTATAGAAAAATCTGTTTTGATTCTTTATGCCTTTCAAACAATTCCAAACTTCATTTGGATATGACTGTATGTGATGTTTACACACACACATTCAACACAGTTGGCTTACTGAAGTCCATTAATAATCTTGCCCTGCTTTACTTCCATAATATTTATGAACCTTAATTGTTAAGAAAACATCAGACAATAACATCCAAACATGGGCAGTTACTGGTTAAACTCACATGGCTTCTCCCCAAACTGTCTTTGAACGACTCTCCTTCTGAGGTTTCAAATGAAGTTTGAAGAAGAGCTGCAGATATTTTGTTGGCACCAGACTTGAAACTCATAATGGGCACATTATTTGGCCACATTATAAAATAGCATCATCCATCTAACAAATGAAAAAAATTTAATGGGTGCACTCTTAATTATAATAATTTGGAAGAGAAAGACATCAGCTGAAAGTGGTGTGAGAAGGTCATTCAAAGAGATTTGTGACTTTGGAGTCCCTTTTCAAGTTACAGTAGGTAATTGGACTCAATGATCTTAAAGGTCTTTTACAGCTTAAATGATTATATAATTATATGATGCTAATTCCTACCTTGAGTTCCAGTTTTTCATGGAGTTTATGATAAATTTTCCTTTTTTCTTGCATATAGGCAAAAGCAAAACATGGCTACTTGATGCTTTGGTTGTGTTTAGATTTTTTTATTGGCACGACAGTTTCTAATATTGTTTAGAAGTAAAGTAAATTTCTGCCACTAAAGGTCAGTGAAAAGGAGAGATACACAGACCAGTGCCCTACCAATGGATGTTTGCCCTCAACCAAGATGGGAGACAGAAAGGGCATGAAGAAAGAACAGAAACGGAAATAACTCTTTCCAATCTCACAATAGCTGTGAGTCAGAAAAATACTTCACATGCAGCTCTTCTAAGCTGTTGCGTTCATAACTCACTCTATTGCACAGGTTCCAGTAAATTCACGATAAAATATGTATTGAACCAACATACTGTTGCTTTTAGCACAGGATACACCATTCACAAGCTTTTATTCAATTCTCTTTGGAGGTAATTCCTACTTCCTTTTGTTAGAAAAAGAAATTGGTGTCTTATTCCCAAGAACCAGGGATTACTAGCACCTATGCTCTCCTTCCCCTCTACAAGACCTATAAGTGGCAAGGCAGGAAACGGCAAGAGCACATGACATAGACATAACCTATCTGTGTCACACAAGCAGATGTCATAGATAAAAGACATAAGTGCCTGAGTGGTGGCATACACACCACTTTCTTGATTCACTAAGTTACTTCCACCTCAGGCATGTTCAGGAGGCTAGACTTTCAGAAAAGATAAACAAATGCTGCAATTACTAGAAACTTTTTAATATCATAGCTATTGACACTCACTTTTAATAACATAACTTTTATTAAAGGCTAAATATAAATCCCATTTTAGCCAGGGAGTCTGACTGGCTTTTGGCTCTTTGAGAAAAACGATAAATGAATACTCTGTCTCAGCAAAGACAACAGTCCATTATTTCAAGTCCATACGTGGGACCCTCAACCAATCTGTCTATAGGAAAAAGAAGGCCTTTGACACCCAGAAACACCAAAGCTAAGTGGCATGCAATGGATGTGAGATCAAAACTTAATGACACATGATTATGACTGAGAAACAACTTGCTTAATGCAAATAAGTCACTATTCAAAAATTAGAGAATACACTAATAGCTTCAGCCTCAAGGGTAATGTTAATAGTATTGATAACACACTAACTACAATTTACAATTTTACTTATTTCTTTCTTATCTTATCTGG
The DNA here is from genome assembly GCA_014549065.1 of Cardinalis cardinalis. Classification (NCBI taxonomy): domain Eukaryota; kingdom Metazoa; phylum Chordata; class Aves; order Passeriformes; family Cardinalidae; genus Cardinalis; species Cardinalis cardinalis. Next base: position 1,651,780 of record JACDOX010000158.1, read on the forward strand.
AGCATCTTATTGACAAGTCTGACTTGGTCTGAAATGGTTACAGTGTCTGATGGCTAACTTCAGAAAAACATCCTAATCATGTACCGATGTTAAAAATTTTAAAACTGAGACATTTCTTTTTCCCCATCTCTTTCTTCTAATTTCATTTTTAATTTAAATGTTTCTTGTACAAACATATGCTGTTGCAATGATAAGTTGCAATGGAGTGCAGCTTTCTGGTATTTTACTCAGAAATATGTATTATGCACGAATCTGTATGCCTTAATTTTGCAGGAAACAGAACACTATCTCTATGGCCCTTCTGTGGCACATAAAGATGCAGCTGCTATAGATCATAGAAATGGTGACATTACTGAAGGGAGAGAGAGCTGCATGTAGCATTTTTCCTGACCTCTTTGCAAAAGAGTCAAGTCTAGAGTTTAATGAAATGAAATCTCTTTCAAGGGAATCTGAATGAGGCTGCCTCTACAGCACTGTTCTGGGGAAATTATTTCAGCTGGCCTCTGAGAAGATTTACACCTAGGTCTTCAGTGTCAGAAGTTAAGGCAGGCTGCATTCACTACCTGGAGACCTTCTTATCACTTCTTATCCTAAAGCCAGAAGCTGCCTCTGAAATTGCTTGAAGTGAAAATGTTTTAGGTACAGAAAAGATATAAACAAATTAATAAGGACCCAAGATCACTATAACTTTCATATCAAAAAGTATTAGCCTACCTAGAAATTTCCTGACCATAGCAGGGAAAGAGATTAAAGTTGTTTTTCACTCAAAAAAGGTCAAAGGATGCAGTAAGTTATTTTCTTCTCATTAATAGTAACAGTTACTGTCTGTGTTACAACAGTTCTTATACTAGGCACTATATTTAGTCAGAAAACTGTTTTTCCTGTAGTAAACTGAGTAAACTAACATTTGAAATTTTTATAATACAATTTTCTTTATAAATTTGGATGTTTTTTCTTCAAACTACTAGCTCCATCAATATGAGAACAAATTTCAGTAAACAGTTTGGTTATTGCTTGACATAATTTACTGCAAAAATTATACTCAAGTAAATTCCTTTATTATTCAAGCAACTGAATTGTTAAAATAGTTTTATATTAGTAAGTTACTACCCTCTCATCAAGATAAAGCAACTGGTGGTCTTTTCAGATCTTAGCAAATACTAATAATATACTTAAATTAAATGTTCTGATGTATGCCCCAATTTGCTTAATATTAAAGAACTGCAATATCACACAGCTGTGTGAACATTTATTTGATTAGCTGATCTTTAAAGTCACACATTTTTAAAGCAGTTTGATTGAAGCTGGAAAAAGATAGTGTTTTGGGTGTTCAAATATCTAAATACAATGATTTAAAAGGAAACTACCAAACCCCCGGATTTCTAATGGACAGAAACACCTATTCTTCTGCAGTACTGTAAATGGTTCTGAATTCCTCTCCACAGATTACAGGGAGAAAGGTCAACCATTATGCAAAATAAATGATGGGTTTAGAACAACCACTATATCCAGCTGTTACAAAGTAAGCAGACTCTGTGAGCCTGCCTGCCAGGTGCAGGCCTCTTTTCCCTGTGGGGACAATCATGATTTCAGAAAATGATACAGTAAACAACATTAGAAGATACTCAGGGAAAATACCTACCAGTATGCTTGGAAACCTAAGGACCCTCTATATAGATACAGGAAAAAATATTTTGGCTGATCAGTTTTATTAAAAAAAATAATTCTTTTTATGAAATATAAAGGAATACTGTAGGACTACTATAAAATTATATTCTAAAAATAATTACCTCAAAAATTCCAAGGTTCCTCTTTGTTGGATGAATCACATTCTGCCAAATTTACATCCAATACTCAATGTCCTGCACTCTTGTTGCTGTTTGTAAAAAGTCATCTAGTTATAAGTGCAAGTATTGAGAGAATTAAATGTGAAGTACAATCCCCTTAGAAATGCTATTACCCTCTTTGATGGGTAAAAGTGGGTATTTTGTGACATACATGTTCAAAATTTCTTTGCATCTTGAAGTAACAGCCTTGCAGACAGCTCTTCATACTCATCTGCTGCTTTTAAAATTTTCCTAGAAGCTTCATCAAACACTTTTGAAGAAAAACATATTCAAAGGAAAGTGGTTCAATTATAAATTCATGTAAATAGAAGGTTTTACTAAGATTATTGGTTCTCCATGCAATACAGTGAATCCTAAAATTTGGACCCCCTCTCCCTACTAACAAATTACTTCCTGAATAATCATTCCCTCCTTTATTTTTATTTTTATTTTCATTTTTTAACCTTTTTGTGTTCAGAAAAAAAATGAGGAACCACAGTCAGAGCCTAACAAATGGCACATGGGGCACATGGACTTTTGCCAGTGATTCTCCTTTCTAATTTGAAATACCCTTCCTGCTGTTTAAATCTTTGGTCAGCCTTAAGAGTACTCAGCAGTCCTCAGGAATCAGCTGTAGCGCTTTAGGAAATTATTCCTAAATTACTGTTAAAATCTGTGCAGAAATTCACCAGCTACGTTTTCTTTAATTTACTTATTGTAAGGATGTCAAGGATCTATAACTAGGAACTACAAAAGAATTAAGCATCCCAAGGCCCTCCTTGACCAGGAATATGACTTGAAGAATATGACTATACAGTTCAAGATGCACAGAAATGTAATAGCAGGATTGTAAGTAGGGCTTGTCTCTTTCTGCATCTGCCAAGGATTATTCAAAATGGGAGATGAATCTATAGCAGAGGAGAAAATTATTAGAAAATATTTTCCTGATGTTTCATGGCCTGTCCTGTCACTGGCTGCAGGGTGAACAGTGAACAAAAGATCTGTAGAAAGCCAGACCCATGTATCTAATGTGCCTGGGAATACCACATTCTGTAGAATTATGAGACCAAACTTCTGTAGCACATAAGGAAGAAGCCTTATCAAGAATGAAATATTGGATACCATTTTATTATCATCCTAAAATAATGTTTTAAAAAAGAAAATAAAAGGAAAAAAAGGGAAAGAGAGAGGTGTGAAAAGCACAGGCTTAGGCAAAGATGTAAGTTTGGATCAACATCTAGATACATGGATAAGTAAAGCACCTCTAAGCAGAAAGTTACCCAAAACTGTGAACACAACACTTAAGCAGTCAATAAGCAGTCAGTGTTCTTACTGGGTTTGCTTGCAAGCCCAAGCAAGCTTCTGATGTTGCGTGAACCTACAGTGCCAGCGCTGTCAACAGACCACCCTGATCATGTACTAACAGTCAGTTTGCCCTGTCTCAGCCCAGGGGTGGATTTTGAGGCTCTGAGGAAGTGCAATGAGGAAGTTGGCTGGTTTCTTTGCTTGTTTGGTATCTTCATCCAACGTTTGTGGACAAAATCACTCTCACATTCACTGAAAGCAGTGCTCTATAGTATTCCCATGAACTAGGAGGAAAAGCAGGAACAGCATTTTCCTGAGGGGAAGACTCCTCAAGGGTAACCCTGGCTTCTTCCCCTTTTAAACCCAAGTACAGTATCATAATCCCTAGAAGTATAATGGGGGATCAAAAAGAAAAGTTCTCAGATGATATTTTGGCAGTGTGACTTTCCCCTGGCCTTGGAATGATGAGAACAAGCTTAAATGCAGGCAGGTCTATTTTTCCCCTAGCCAGGAAACAAAGGTCTCAGAGCTAAAATGTCACATTTCTTCTTATTTTCAATTTTCAGATTGTAGTCAAAAGTGAGGCTGACATTTTGTTTTTAACTCTGATAGTTGCAAGAAAACAAAGGAAAAGCACAAAAATGTGAGGAACAAAGGACAAAGTATCCCTCAGATTTGCTTCCAGTTTCTGGATTTTGGTCACTCCTGATTTTTACTGGGCCTTGTGCCACACAAATCCTTTGGAGTATGCATTGACCATGCTGGCTGTAACCAGCCTTTTCTTTTGTGCCATCAGGGTAAGGAGCACTGTGGGTTCCTGGCCTTTGACCATATGCACAGATGCTTCTAGTTGCTGCGTCAGCTTCTTCTGCCATCCAAGCTAATTTTTTTTTCATATCAGAAAGCACTAATATTCCCCTCTAACTCTCCACAGGCTATATACTGAGTGTTTTGTTAAGTTAAATTAAATTAAATGCACCTTATTATTATGATTTTCCCCATCAGTTTTAGAATACTACACATGAAGATCCAGATTATTATAATAATAATAATTTTTCTCCCTGAAATAAACAAATACATGGTAACATTTTATAAAGACCTGACTTTTTGCCATAGAGAACTGTACCTGCACCAATTTTTTCATAAGCCATTGCAGTGTTGATTAGCACAGGCATTACTTGCCTTCTGTATTCCAGAGTTGTTTGAATCTTGCTCCAGTCTTCCTCAGTGTTGTCATTTCTGTTAGTGAGAATGAAAGAGAGAGTTAACTCATGAATTCAAGCCTCTGATGAAAGAACAGTGGCAAGTAACTCACGCTGATAATCCTGTAAGTATAAACAATTTACCAAGGGTCAAAGGCATTATTCCTTGATCTTAACAGTCTTCACTCTGAAACCAAGATGAGATGTTGTGGCAACTATTCCTATTGCTAACTTACATCTTTTTGGGGTACAGAATTTGAAGAAGCCAAGAAGTTATAATAGAAGAAATTGTTCAAAAATACAGATGGAAATCTGTATATCATATATGTAATCATATGTGTTATCTCATATATGATTATCCTGAAGGAAATAATTTTTTAACAGTCTAGTGAAAGGCTTCCCTGCTCAAGGCAGGGGTGGGAATTAGATGGTCTTTATGTTCCTTCCAAACTAAACCATTCCATAGTTCTTTTGTAAAAGACATTCTTCTGTCCATTAGACACTATTTAGACCAGCTGCTGTTAGAGGATGAGTGGAAAACCATGTTATGTTAACATTAAAATTTTCCAATACCACTTTTCATTGTTTGAAACACTTCTCACTGAAAATATGAGGACTTTAGCTTAGATAGCATAAGGAAGAAGAAAGAAGAAGAAGACAGAAGCTGCTTAAGTTCTGATAAATCAAAATACCTGAGAATATAAGACAATAAACAAACAGATACAGTGCTGGCATATTTGCTCATTACTAAGCATAGGCATACCACAAAAATTATTTACTGTTACTTGTATTGCATGACCCCACCATTTTCCCCCATTTTCTCTCCCTGCCTCAGTGGAACACATCACATACGATTCTTCCTCTTTTTCTTTTTTTTCTCTCTTTTGTTTTCTCTTCTTCTGAAAGTAGGTTTCCACATAAGGATTGCATTTAAATCTGACTATGCAACCTTATAGGAACAGAGAGCACAGAAACGAATTTAATAAATGTGATGTGTAGCACAAAGCAATCTTCTATCATTTATTTGCCATCGTGATTTGTCAGGAAAAAACAGGAGGATAAAAAAGAAGAAATGGAAAAGTGTTGTCAAGGTCACCCATATTTCTCTGGTGCAGGATTTCCCCAGGTGAAATTATTTTAATTTACAAATTTGCAAAGATAAAAAAGGCCCTGCTGTGAAAACCACAATATTCACTGTAGCGTGTGGTGTTGATGAGCTCCACCAGATGATAACACAAATTGAAATCTCACATTTCTAAGACCTTTCATTAGTGGGGGGAGAAAATAATGTGAAGAGTTATAATATAGTTAATGGTATTGCAGGGTTGATCTCACTAATTTTACAATTCTGTTGCGTGCATAGGTTATCATACTGATTAGCTTCATCTGGAATATTAGTCATCTTAATAGAGGGCTTTCAAGTTCCCTTTTACTTCAGTTCTAAAGCTTGCAGTTGGGTGGTTTCAGACTGCAATAAAATTCACAAATCTCACAAAAGAGATCAAAATTGGATTATAGGAATTAAAACAAACTACTGTGCTGTAGACATGCCACCAAAGGGAAAACAGCACAAGAGAACTATCCAGTAGTTATCAGATTCAAGTGTATGAAAGATACACCCCAAAAATCAGAAGAAAATCTGGAAGGTGCCATACACTGCTTTCCATATTTTTTGTTGAGTTTTTTGGTTTTGTGGTTTTGGGATTTTTTGGTAATCTCAGATTCATCCTACAGACTGCTGTGACAGCCAGTCTGTCTAAAGACTCAACCAGATTTAAACTAAAAAGTTAAATTTTAAACAAGTCATGCCACCAGCAGTGAGTGAATCTGACAGAAGGTAAGCACTGATCTAGTTCTTCTCCTTAGTATTAAGGCTTGCATTTAGCATCTACTTAACAATGAAAACACCTCCACTGTGAAAAACAGAATCCTGCAGAAAAACCTGAAATAAATTCTACCAAAAAAAATGGAGGGGGGGGAGGGGGAAGATGCTTTTCAGGGTTTTTTTAAATTGCTTAATTACTTTACTCCTTTTTTGTGATGTTGCCAAGAATATTATAGCAAATATGCAAAGGCAACAAGCCATTCAAAGAAATCTCACCACTTTGAGAAAAAATTTTTAGAACATTGAGAGTTTTTGTAATTGAAAATGAAATCAAAAATTATGAATGGAAATCTCCATAAATGCAGTTCATTTAGAAGAAAGCAGTCTTGAGTAATTACATTGACCCATTTGCAAATTTTCTTGTACCAAATTACAACAAATGACCATTCTGGAGAGGACCTATACTTCTTCTCTAAGCGCCCTGTCACAACAAGAGACCCCCTTCTTTATTACACTTTTTATTTGCTCTTAGCCCAATGCTTAAAAACTCGAAACTAAAAAGGCAACATTAAATGAAAAAGTGATCATAAGTGATGTTGAAATTGCATAGACTTTACTTATAGGAAGAATAGTTTAAAAAGATTGCAACATTCTCTACACTAATAGACAAGATATGTCGTAGTTTTCGATAAAATCTTTAATTTTATAGAGAACTGTCTTTCGTTTTGCTGGCTGCATGTTTCATGGGCTCCAAATAGTTTAGAATTGCCTCAGCTTCAAGGCAACCTACTTGCTGATCTATAGTCTTTATTGAAAAAAAGGTTTGAAGGAAAATTTTATTTATTGGACAATCAGAAACAAACAGAAGCAGAGTTCTGAGTAATTGTTACTACTTAAGCAGAAGTTTAGAGTGGACTTGGAAATATTTCCCCTATTCCTACTGCTTTGCTAAAGCAGCCATGGAATATCATGTTTGCAATGTTAACATGATAAAACATCACTATGTTGAGGGCAAAGAATCTCCAAGGTGCTTTATCCTGAATTATTTTTCTTAATGGAGATACCCACTCACAATTATTTTTCAGGACAGAAAATGGTGATTTTCCAAATCTGTGTAGTTTGGTTTTGTATTTTCTTCAGAAAAGGTAATGACTTTAGGATCAGTTTAACTATTCCAAAAGCGGAGTAATTTATATGAGCAAAAAGATAATGCCTTTATGTACTTAGTATTGATATCGCTAATATTATTTGCTGCTTTTAAATGGCTTAAGGAAACTCAGACAGTAACTTTCTGCAGGCTCATGGCAGATTTTGTTTTCAGTTTCCCTTTTAGTGTCCCTGTCCCAATAGAAAGATAAATATTTTTTCAGCTAGAAAAAGCACAGAAAGAAACAAAAGGCTCTGGCATATCCCAGTGGTCACTCTCCCAGAGCTTAAAGAGAGAAATGCCAAATACGGTTTAAAAAATATTTTTATCTATGGCTCTGTAAAAAAAAAAAGGATGGGACAAGGGAAAAATCATTAATATTTGTTTGGATCTTGAGAATATTAAAATCTCTTGAAAGGACAGAAAAGCCAGTCATTTGATAACAATTTCTTCTGGTTGAACATATAGTATTCTTCATTTGCATAATTTTATACATGGGTAAAGAATAAAAAATAGTACTTAGTTTGATTTGCCATTGAATGTTTATAACTGAGCACACATGCTACTTTTGGAGTTCTGATGCAGTCAGTAAGAAACTATCTCAAGTTATAGGAATCATTACATTAAAGGAAAGATCTGCTGGTGTGTTTTGTATTGGAAACAGCTGTTCTCATCATTATTGGAAGCTCTCCATAAAAATTGTGTCTGCAGAGCACAAAGGTGTTTAGTTATGCTACTACAAGAAGGTGTTTTAAGCTTCTTACAGACCTGGAATAAACTTAATACTTCATGGTATGTTATTTCATCTTTTGTTTATGCTGCATGTTGAGGAATTATTCCTAAGAAAAGCCCCAAATGATTTACAATGTTATCTGTCAGAAGCTGACTGTTTTATTCTGAACACACTGGATGTTAAGGGACTCGTATTTGTAGGCTGGACTGTAGGCTTTACCAATAAAGCTGTGGACTTTATTCACTTTCAATGGCATGGAAGAAAGTCAATGAAAACAGGAACAAAGGAGTAAGAAGTAAAAACAAGTCAGTGGCAGTTTTCTGCTTAAATGACGTCTGTGTTTTCAGCTATCTATCAATCCCTACTTCAGGGGATATTGCGCAGTTTCCTTTGAATAAAATGGAGTGAAGGAAAAGGTATAGTCCTGACTTTTGGAGTCCTAGATATTTCTCAGCTTCATTTAAAGGTGAGAATGCAAAGTTCCCACTTAAAAAATTTTGGTAAGTTAATTAATCTCTCCTTCTCAAGGTTTGTGAAAGGGCGAACACAGGAGACTGAGGTTCCAGATATTTTTATGCAGAGTGATAAAATGGAAAATATTTATAAAAGCTGGGCTGTTTGCCTTCTTCCTCAGCCCTATGGAAGAGGATTCTGTTTGGATGATGGGTAAGATATGCTCTGTATATTCACACTAATTCAATGTGGTCAAGTATAGGAAGATGTTTGTCTTTGCAAATGAAGAGAAGGGAACAGAAAAGTTAGTTCGTTTTTTGTTCAAAAGGCCTAACCTCAAAAGATACTCAATGTCCTTCACCCTCAGGGGACTGGCTTAGCACACTGCTGAACGAGCCACTAATTGCTTTGTTAGATTATTTAATTAACCCTGAACAAACTCTCTTAGGGATATAACAAGGGACATTTAGCCAATCTCCCTCAACATGAAAACATTGACTGGTGAAAGATGAGAAGGTAGAAAAAGCAGTCCCACTGGAAATTACACTGCTGACATTTTGCAGAGTGAGACCTGCTCCACATAGTATTTAATTAGCACAAATATCATTTCACACACCTATTTTTAGATTAATTTTTAAAACTTGAGAGTAAGACTTGTTTTTCTTGGGATTCACTTTGGAAAGTGACATTGCTTTCCTCTTATCATCCCATCTATTTCTTGGGTAAGTCATTGACAGTAGGAGGTGTAACAGCTGAAGAAGGAATGAGGCCACAGATGGTTACCAGAATATTAGCCTGTTTATTTCAAGTGGCTTCTTAGGACAGCAACAGCTGGCATCGTAACTGTCCATTCAAAAATCTCTAAAAAATGTGATGCATAATGAGATGGTATGACAAGTACCAGCTCTGATGGAGGACAAAGGAAAATAAAACTCATTTGCAGTTTAAAATACATAAAGTATACTTAGATTGTGCTGACTAACTGTTTTAACAGTAAACATCAGCAAACACAGCATACACTTCAGCACAATTCAATAATGAGTCTTAACAGAAACTCTATCAAAAAGAGCTGGTTTAGATTCAAGGCTGGAAGGAAAAACAACCCAGGTTAAGAAATGATGCCTCATCTAAGCAGCCTCATATATTACTGAGGAGAAAGAAAAAGTTCTAATGTTTTTGGTGTAACTTTTGAAGGTTTTGGCAAAAACTTTGGAATCTGCTTCACAATCTAAGAACAATTAAAACAAATACGACATCATACTACCCGGGAAAGCTGCTGTAGGATATTTTATTGAATGTGTCTGGACCAGCTGGGGTGAGCAATTATCAAACTCTGATGTCCATGCAAGAACGAAGACCTGCATAACTGAAAGTTTGCACAGCTGCATTTTTTGGGAGCTCATGACATATCTGCTAAATTGTAATATCCAACACATGGCTCTTTTTTGAATATATTTATAAAGATATTAACTACACCAGAATACCAAAAACTGGCCAAGGCAACCGTGCAGTGTGCACTTTGAAATCTGAAGTACAATAAACTTTAACTGCTTCCTGCTCAGGGATGTCTTTTCCTTCATATTTTTCCACAGAAGAGAAAACTGTCAGCATCCCATGGACGTAGCATGTATGCACTCTCATGTGATTTTGAAACATATGTTTTCATACCTGTATTTTTTAAAGACTATTATAGCACTGTGAATAATATCCTCAATGTCTGTTAGGCTGAAAATACTATGAAATTTAGGATTAAAGCTTACATTATTTTTTAAAAGGCTCCCTTAAATTGCTTGCAGAGCCATGAAAAAGTCAAAAGAATAAGTATTCCATGGGTGAGTCAACCCAACCAGTGGCACAGCATGAAAGCAAGTACTTGGGGCAGTACTGAAATACGAATTCAAGGCCCCTGACTCTACCATCATTTTCTGTTTCAGTATAAAGAATGACAGCCCAAGTACCTCAATTAACCTCAGTTTTTATGACATCTCTCAGACCAATCTGCTACTATTAAAACATAACTACTTCTTTAGAGTTTCCATGGCAAAAATAACTACCTTAGTTGTTTTCCAAAAATCAGTTAGAAATTAATTTCAACAACTGGATGGAAACCAACAGAGTGATCATACCATCGATACATTACAAAATATGTTTATCCTTCCATTAAAATCCTCTCCCTATGGGACTCAGATGTTGCTGCTGCCAAAAAGCATGGAAGCAGTTGAGTTGTAGCTATGCCAACCATTAGACAGCCAGATACTGTGACAAATGGCATTCCCTCATGCATGAAAGAGAGGCAAAACACCAAACATGCTGTTGGAGTTTTTCTGATGTCCAGCCATGGCTACAGGCTCATGTAGGCCACCATCAGAAATGTTTGTGAGGATACCAGATATGCCAATTCAGCATGAAAACTTATCTGTATTTTGCCAAGGAGCACAAATTCAAGGCCTAAAGGTTGTCTTGAATTCTGCTGGCAGACAAGCTATGGACACAAAAGTCCTTAAGGCCCGTTTATGTTCCCTTCCCAGCATTCAATTGTGCTTTCCAGCCAAACTCTCCCAGGTAATTTATTAAATCAGAATATGGTAGTGGGTAATGGAAATCTTTTTTGGTCATTTGGAATGAGATTTGAAAACTTCTTCCCTCACTGGATAATTTTTGGTATGCTGTAGTTTACAAGAAAAGTTTGTATTATAAAGTAAAATGTTGCTGCAGTAATTGATGGTAGTGTAAATATAATTTCCTAATTTATTCCATGTTTCTGCCAACCTTATTTTTCTAGCTGGTCTTATACTTTATTGGCTATTAGAATAGAATATGGAGAGTGTCCTTTATTATTCCATGAAGAAAGATATTTCAAATTTTGCAGTATAAATCCTCTGCTTTTCCAATGCTGCTTCTCTGCCACGGCTCAGTCATCAGAACAAGAAATAAGCTTATGCCAGTGTTAGGGTTTAACTAGCAGTGAACTTAACTTTATTGCGATATTTATAAAAGCTTTTAAAATTGTGGTTAAGTGGAAATCTTCCATGTCGTTTCAGTCAATATTTTCTGAGGAGGACTTAAAAAAGCTGTGAAATTATAAGTTTTTTCCTCATACCTCGGATTCCTCTGCCCTTCTCCTCTTCAGCTCTTTCCCTGAGTCCTTCCTTAGTGTCCCACTGGCCTTGGAAAACTGGGGGTTTTGTGTTCAACTGTATTTTTAGCAAAGATGTATCCATGTTACCTACAAGACAAGCAAGGAATTTGAATACTGGGACCAAGAAGCCCCAGGTAGTTTCCAGGCCATTGCAAGTATAGCAATTATTACTAGTAGTACAGCAGCTGTGAGAGCTGTTATTTGACTTTATTGAGTTTCACTTAGAGCTCTTAAGAACCAGTTGTCAAACTATTCCTTTGCTTGAGGTATGCTTCTTGGGATTGACGGAAAACTGGATCTTGGGCACAGTTTTCCAAACTACTACTTCTCCTTTTCAGAGGAGAAAATTGAGTGTGCAAAGAAGCTAGAGAATATTAGCATGGCAGCAAAATAAATTGTGTTTGATTAATGACCTATAAAGGTAATAGAGACTGTTCATTTGGGCATATTTTCAGGTGTCTTCCACTGGCTGACAGTTCTTGTGTGGCCAGTGAAACTCAAAAGTGTTGTTCAGGGCAAGATCTTCAAAGGTTTAAATTATTTTTCTGGAGAGGTGAAGTTCTGATAATCTAATGTCAGAGGAAAAATGAAATTTTACACACAGTCTTGAATTCTCTTTCCCCAATAGCTCTCTTAGTTGTAGCCTTCTTGAGCAGTCCTGAAAAGCAGAATCTTTTTACTTAACCTCTGTCTTCCAAGGATTTTATTCTCATAACTAGGCCTTCTATCCTGCTCACTCTTACCTGTCTTTCCTGTGCCCTACACATGCTGTATTTCTGTCTGTATCTGAGGAGGCCTAGAAAGCACCAGCCTACGCTTCCCAGGAGCTGCATGATTATAAAACTCTCCAACAAACAGTAAGCTATGAATGAGAACCCCTTGGTTCTGTGGACTATATATAGACTGGAAAGGAAAGGTTTAGCCATTTCGTTTACATCATAGAATCATGGAATGGTTTTTTGTTAGAAGGAACCATCAAGGTAATTTCACTCCAACCTAGGAACACCTTCCACTAGACCAGATTTTTCAGCTCCCTGCCCTTGAGCACTTCCTGGGATAGGGCACCCACAACTCCTCTGGCAACCTGTTCCATTATCTCATCATCCTCACAGAAAATAATTTCTTCCTCATGTCTAATCTAAACCTGCCTTCTTTCAGTTTATACCCATCACACCTTGTTCTACCACTACACAGAATCATAGAATGACTTGAATTTGAAGGCACCGTAAATATTATCTAGTTCCAACCCAGTACCCTAGGCAGAGAACCTGCCACCAAACAAGAATGCAGAAAGTGCCAGGCATAGCTCCTCTACAATTTCTGTGAGCAACTTGTTCTAGTGCCTCACCACCCTAATGTGGCAGACTGGATGACATGGGGAAAAAAAATCACAGGATTTAGAATTCACTTTGATTTAGCCTTGTTATATTTGCAATGCTAGTGAAGGTTAAAAGCACACAGTAAGAAGTCAGACATAGGTGAAGAGATAAATTTGAACTCATGCTACACACTCAAAGTCTTTGGAGTGCTTTTCAAAATCTAAAAATTTCCAAGAGCAAACTATATATAAAGTGACATAGCCATAAACAGATAACTGCAGAAAAGAGATGCAGAAAAAAAAATGAGACAGAAAAGAAAATGAGACAGAAAAGAAAATAAGACAGAAAAGAGGCAAGAAAGGATCCACAACAATGAGTAATTTTCTTCTTAAAGATAGAAGTTCTAAATAACAGTGATCAAAACAGCTCTAAAATATGGAAATGTTGATAACAACTAAATATTTCAACTATGAGAGAAAGCTGAGGTATTGTGGCTAATAAGCTTGGAGGAACAGCTTGACTTTTAGTAATTTCTTCTAAGTTTGGTCTTCTCCATCAGTAATAGTTTGAGGACAACTGATAACTACATCAAAGCATTTCACTGCGGGGGGGGTCAGTAATGTCAAAGAAGTCTTCTGCAACCTTATGTAAAAGATACCTGAGCATATACAGTAAGTAATTTTCTGGACTATAAAACAACATGAAACAAATAACAAGAGAGTGACTATCACCATTTTATTATTGGGGACAGGCACTGAAATTAAAATTTCTCATACATGTATTTCCTCTCTGAATCCTCTGGGATGCGTTGTAGAAAGATGGAAAAATTTTGCTTATTGTAACAACATGTTCCCAAAAGCGTGATTAACTTATGTATTTTAAAAACTGTTTTATTACAAAACACTAAAGCATATTTCAGTCTTTCCTGATTTAAGAACACAAATAAAATATCAGTGGCATATACAAATAAGAACATTCAAGGGTTTGGCTTGCTTCCCTTGTGTACATTTGCATTTCAATAGTTATCAATGGATTTTGAATTCAGCTTTTTCTATTTCTGAATGTTCCTAAATGGGAGAAATAAGTTGACTGCAGACAAAGTTAGGATACTAGCTGTGGCATGTATTTAATTGTATATGCTTTCAAAAAATATTTGGTAAACAAACAGAAAAATAAATCTTAACTGGAAGTGCAATAAAATGGAAACAGAAAAGATAGAGGTACCTATTTATGAGCAGTGAATCCAGGTTGCCAGTGATGGTGTGAGTATTACAGATAACAGTAAGGAAAGAGATAATTACACAGCTGAAAAGAGAGTTGCTATCTCATATCATGAGGATATTATGAAGGAAGCTTCTCAGTCGCTTTCTTTCCCAAAGGAATATGCAAAGAAATTGGAGCTCATCAGGTAAAGAACTAAATAAAAGCAAGTGCCTTGCCTCTCATTTGTAATATCTCCTCGTTGTGGTAATCCCAGTGATTTAAATTTCTAATCTGGTGAGCAATTTTTATTACACAAGAACAGCACATTCTTTAAAATAAATCATTGTTCAAAAGTGATTTTAGTTTAATTCTACTAATCATTCTTAACCATACTCTGGGATCTAGCCTTACAGTAATGCAGCCCTTTCCAAACATGGCTGCACTTAACTGCAATTGTTTTTCTTCAGTTTTTCTGGCATGCTTTTCTTTCAATAGACTATACAATTAGCTCATTTAAAAAAAAAAAAAAAGAAAACAAGTGAAAAAAAAACAGTGGGCAAAGCAAGGAGGGTGGAATCAAATACTTTGTTGTTTAAACACTGCTTTCTAAATGTCTGTGCCAGGTACTTTCTGTAACATTACAGTACCCTGGAGTCTAATTTAAGATCACTGGTTGAAGACACAAATTTCTTAAAACAATTTATTTCTGTACTGATGACAAAAATATAGTCATAAGACAAAAAATTCCGCTGCTCTTTTAACTTGTCCATAAAGATGTATCTGCAAGACAAAAGCGCCAATGGATCTTAATCTACAGTGGCACAAAACTGTCTGAATGAACACACCTTTATGCATAGACCAAAAAAGATATCATGTATGTCTGACAGGTATAGACTAAAATAAAACACATCTGCTAGGGAAAAAAAAAACAGTGGAAATACTATTATTTTGAAATGGCATTTTAAAAAATTCTTTTAAGGGCCGTGAAATGAAGGGCTCAACAGGTGTGCTTTGGGCAAATAATAAAAAAGTAGAGCCTCATGCTACAGAGGTAGGGTCTACAATAAAATAGGCTTAAGAAAGTCTGCCAAAAACAGTTCCAAAAGACAGAGTGAGTTTTTGTCTTTTGAGCAAGAATATATTTAAATTCTGAAAAGACAAAGTTGACTTCTTGCTGAAAGACTATCATGATGAAAGAGTAAAACCAATAATTTTTATCTCCTGTATAACAGTGGACAGAGTTAAGCAACTGTGAAAAATGTTGGAAGCTGCATTTAAAGTAGGTCTTAAAGGTGCATCTTTTCCCCAGGTATACATAAAAACACAAAAAATAGTAGAGTGAATATTTTGAGAAGCATGTATGATAAGAGGACTAGAATGTGAGCAGGGACCACAGCTCCTGTTTGGTGAACAGAGTTACTTAAGCTTTGAACCATCCCGTGTATTTATTCTGTTCCAGCAAAGAGGCTCTAGTGCACATCCATAGGATATTCTTCACAACATTGTTAATTTGCAAAATACTTTTATCTAGCAAATTCAACAAAGAAACCAGAGTAAAAGTTTCCCTTTCAGGGCTGGATTAGCTCTTCCTACAACTCCTACGAAGAAGGGTTGTCTTTTATATTTGTATCTTCCTTCTTTGGGGTCCAAATGAAAAAAAAATTAAAAATATATACAAAACGGCACACAATAAATAGTATGAAAGTGTTCTTTGAAAACCTTCTATCCACGTTTTTTTCTTTTTCTGTACTGAGAGTCAAGGAGATTGAGAAACCTCCTTCTGGCTAGCCAAGTCTCTGATTTTTCACTAAACAAAAGTGTGCTTGA
The DNA here is from genome assembly GCA_014549065.1 of Cardinalis cardinalis. Taxonomy (NCBI): domain Eukaryota; kingdom Metazoa; phylum Chordata; class Aves; order Passeriformes; family Cardinalidae; genus Cardinalis; species Cardinalis cardinalis. The sequence goes on from JACDOX010000158.1 coordinate 1,667,759, forward strand.
GTTCTGGGAACATACAGAAGCTGTCAGAAAAAGTCTTCGTGATTTTCCAGATCAAACTTACACAGCTGAAGGTGAGTCAAGAAGGGACAACTTTACTTTAGAGATAGAGAGGATCTCAAGACTTTTGCTAAGCTCTTGTCCCACTGATTCACTCACCCACCTCTGCCCCAGTCATGTCATTTCTGATACTGACATTCAGGAATGATGAAAAGGCTCAGATCTGCAGCCTCAGAGCATATGCCCAAACAAGAGTACTCTGCATTACCTAAGGAAATGGGTACCCTTTACAAGCTCAGAAAAGGAGTCTTAAGCAAACCAAGGAAAACCTCCTTTAAACACTCGCAGTAGAACAAAGGTGTTCATCTCATGGGTGTGGATTAGTTACTAGTATTAATAAAACTTATTTTGCCTTTTTGTGGTGGATTCAGAAATACCCTGCATTTCCTGTAATTTTCCACACATGGATGAACTACTTTGATCTCTGATCAGAAAATATTTCTAAACAGCAAAATTTCGCGGCACACTCTCAGTATCCCTTGAGAAGCATATATTGAACTTTCAGCTTTCAATTTTAATTACTTTATCACAGAGCGAAACTGATGGGATCCCAGTTTTATCTTTGCTTCCATCTAATTCCCCTTTACAGCTCCTACATTTTTCCAAAAAGCTGGGGATTGCTTTCTGTAGTCATTTTCAGTTGTGTTCTGGGTTTAGCAGGAGGGATTTGCTGCACAGCAACAGAAGATGAGGATAGAAACAAATGCACTGGAGAAGCAAAGAACATTAGAGCTCTAATGAGAAAAGAAAGGTATCATTTTTGCATGTTTCTGCCTCAGTATTTAGTAGCTGATATCACTTGTTAGGATACCCAAAATATCTGTTGGAACTTAAATGTTTTCCAGAGATACAAAAACAGATCTTTACATCAGCAGTAAAATTTATTATTTGCAGTTTCTTATGTCACACAATCCAAGGATAATTTTTTATTTTTATGTGGTTTTAATTATTAGGGCKGGCCAGAAAACTGTTCTGTTAATTTTTATTCAATTATATAATTTTCTGTTTACTGCTAGTTCTATTTTCTGCTAAGATGGAGGAAAAAAATCAACCAAACATCATACAACCATTTAGTCTGTGCAATAAAGAATGCTTGAAAATCTGAATTATCTAATTGGCTAGAGTGTAAAACAGCAGAATTCACCACTCTGGGTTTATTAGTCTGTTCTTTTAATTAAGATTATGCAAATCCTTTGAAAAAAGTTACATTTTATTAAAAAATTGCATTCTCTTATTCAGACATTTCACTTTTTGAATTGTACTAGAGGATGTTCATTTAAGACAAGCAGCTTTGATCATAAATATGCACTTATTCACGCCCTGCCATGTCTTATTGATTAAACAGGATATTTTCTCTCTTGTTAGAATGAAGTTGCAGTTCAAAGGTTTTAGAAAAACATCCAGAGTAAGAAATTGGCAAAGGAAGTGTGTAGTGCACTACAACCTCCAGAGAATTGCATGATGTTCCCTCTTTCCAAGCTTCTGTGTTTATTGCTGAAAAAAGAGTGTGTGCAGTTTGTGATGCAGTTGAAATTCAATAAATATTTCGGGAAAAAAGGATATGCTTGAAGAAAAACAAGAACCATGTTAAATACCATGAAATCAGCAGACATGTTTTGAACTGTAATTTATTTAAACTTATCATTATGTATTTCATCCAAAATGTGCAAGATAAAAGTGAAAGCTTTGGCTTAAATCTCCTAAAAGGACTACCAACCCTTCCAGTATCTTATAGAAAAGAAATCCCAAAATGTAGTAAAATGATTGAATCCTAGAAACCTGTCCTATGAAGTAGGGAGCTCTCTGATGGTTTTTGTGTATAAATTTCAGTCAAGATGTTTGTTGGCTTTTTGCAGTAGAAGCAAGGAATGCAAAAGTTTTCTCTCTTTAGATAGAAGGATTAGGTTTGGGGGCTGGCACTTTTAATTCTTTCCCTTCTTTTTTCCTTTTTCCTAAAATTTCTGTGTGATTTAATAGTTCTCTGAAACTCCCACTAGTAAGTCCTCCTATGGCAAGTTTCAAAATGGAAACCAAATATCTCTGGAGCCTCAGAGAGAATATGCTGAATAATAAAACAAAACAAGGCTTTGTACACACATAGAATGCTCTGAGGGTTTCTAAGTATTTCAAAACACATGAATTCTCACTGCAAGGTGAGAAAGAATAGGAGATGACAATGAGATTATTATCCTCATTTTGCTAATAGAAATACCAAGACAGGAAAGTTGAACAACCTGCCAAGTTAGTGGTTCACAGCCAGAAGCAAGCAGGTCTCCTAACTCCTACTTTGCAATATTCACCAAGACCATTGCCAATGGGTACCCAAAGTTTGCTAACGCCAGGACCTTGCAAAATGTCCCTGCGATACCGTGTAGCAACCAGAAAAGGCACAAAAAAATCTGACTTCATACAAATACAAAATGAATCAATGTGAATAGTAACTTTTCTACCAGAAGAAACCCACTGCACTCTGAAGATTTTTCTGAGCCTAGCCATCCGTAGCGCTATAAAAATGGAAGAGGTTCTGGCACTTCCTGACACACTGACAGGAAGTAATCTAGTAATTGTCTTTTCTGAAGGATTTTGGAATTACTTTTTTATAGCACTGTTTAACACAAAATAGCAGAGTTCTTGAGAACATATACGTTCTTGTGCCTGGAATGACCAGCTTCACCCCAGGTGCTGTAGGTAGGCAGTTCTTAATCTGGGAGGCTGCAGGCCATAAGAGATATTCTTTTCAGCACTGTCTTTGAATATAAAGAAGAGTACTATTTGTATTGTTATACATAGATGTATTAATTTTTTGCTGGCTTCTCACATAACGTGGCCACCAAATAATGCCTTTCCACAGAACACAGTGAGTGCTACAACTTAAGAGGAAGCAGCAGCAAATTTCAGGATCAGACTAGCCCTGCTCTGCACCATTCACTTTTTAATATCAAACTCTTTTGTGTTTTGGCTTTCTTTTGCTTGTCTTGGTGTAACAACATTGCATGAGTCCAGCTTGTGGGTAAGAGTGCCACCTATTGAGTGCCTGGCAATATTTGTCATCATCTACCAAGAAAACAAAATCTTATATACAATTTTTTATGATGCATCTGTAAGTGACAAAAAGACAAATAATGTCTTCCCAACTAAACCCAAGACTGCTATGTACTTAAGAGGGAAGAAAAATTAAAAATTAAAAAACTGGAAAATTTAGGAAGCGGTATCACCCTAACAAACACATCTTCAAATATTTTTTCCCCCTTAAAAAATCAGGAAGGGGGGAAATAAATATAGAGCAAAAGGTTAAGTACTTATGATAAAAACCCATCATCTCTAATAAAAGAGCAGTTTGCTTAAAACAGTTCAGACATAGTTCAGGGTAAGTTTGTCTCCTGACTCGACCCAGAGAGGATTTTTTCCCCTCATCATATTGGCTAGTCATTATGCTAATTAAATACCTCACTAAGCCAGGGTGTGCTAGATGTCACCTTGGAAACACTTCAAACAGTATTGAATAATATAAAAGTTGAATATAAGGCAGTCACATTACAGGGTTATATTACAGAATGAACTAGCTTTTCTTTCTTGGCAGCAAAATTGCAAAGACAGTGCATATTTTTTTTAATTGCTGGAATCTCTAGAAAGTGAGGAAAACCAAAAAGACTTATAAGAACATTGATGAATTTTCCACTTTATTACACTTGCATATGAATTGCATTTTCCTGGCATCCTGAGGAATTATGACATATGAGAAACGTGCTTATTTTTAGAAGACTTGTATTATTGTTTACTTGGGTATATATACTGAGTTTAATCAAGAGAAACCCTACGTATGTTATATGCTGCACTTAATGGGCACTAGCTAGACAAACTCACCATTTCCTGAAAATGTGCAGAAAAATAATCAGATGAGAAAATTATCAGAATTTCATCAGTACATGAACACTTCTCTCTGCAGAAGAGTGCATAAATGTATGTACTTCATTTTAACTTTCACGGAAACAGCCTTTTTTTTTTTTTTTGCTTTCCTTTTCTGAATCATGGTGTAGTAGCACTTACTCTTGCTCCAAAGCAGAGTTTGTGGACACCATCTATGTTGAGAGAGCCTACCATTTTGGTAATGAAGAACAAATAAATTCCTTTAATTTAGCAACAAACAGCACCCTAAATTAATCAGATCCTGATCTCACTTCAGGGTCAGTCTATCTAAGAGCAGCGATATGCAAGAAATGAGAGAAGGTGAATTCTGGTAGTGTTATTCTGGTGTCAGTGTGAGCATCGCTTCAATGACACAAAATCAGGAGGAAAAGAAATACCTTGAGGAAGCCCTGATGGAGTAATGTGGGTGAATAAGCACATAATTGTTGCCTTGAAACAACCACAGTGATGGTCAGACAACCCCAGAGTATGCAGGCAAAAACATAAACAGCTGTCACAAACTCCAGAATCTGAAACATCACAACAGAAGTGTGGATCGTCCCTCAGTATGCAAATATATGTAAACACAGATGCAGACACACAGATGTATTTCCTGAACCCAGAGATATATTTTTCTTAATGTTACTTGAGCTAGTCTGCAACCTTCCTAAGAGATTTGTGAATCTAGCCTGTGAGCTGTGCAGTCAAAAATCCCAAAACTTAATCAATATACTTTGTTTTCATATGCTTGCTTTCTTCCCAACTTTTCAGAAGACAGACTCCCCTAAACTGTCTAGCAGTTCTGGGACATAGTCCTTTCTCATGCTCTAATTTATTCTTTGGATTGATTAACAAATAATAAAATTTCATTCCCTCAGCCTTATTTACTTCTCAGAAAGTTCTGAGACTCCTATGAAGAGGCAAAAAAATCTGACTTCATAAAAATTGCTGAAATAATTCTGAGGAATCTTCATCTACCGAAGTCATGCTAACAGTTCCCACTGGAATCTAAAGGTTTGAACCCCCAGTACATGCATGATGGCAAGATCCTGCCTTACTACATATTTCTAGTTTCTGTATCAGTGACATTCCTCTGGATGCAAGATGTATTTGTCACTCTGGACACAACCAAGACTATTGCTAGCCATCCTCACTTCCTGGATGTCATGCAATTTATAAACTGGACACTGATGTTAAGAGGATGGATTGAAGAATAGTAGGGAAAATTTATGGCACCAGAGCACTTATCGCCTCTAATACTGCAGAGTACATCCCTTTCCCCTGAGTGAATTTTGAGCTCAGGTTTTGGCAGCAATCACAGCCAGGTAAAAATCACACCAAGTAAGAATGTAAGGGGGAAAAAAAGGAAAGAAAAGGAGCAGGAGCTGTCAAACAAAACATGTTGTTTTAATTTAACATGAACGTACTTTTAAGGGCTCTGCAAGAAAATCACTCCAAGTAAGGATGTAAGAAAAAAAAATAAAAGAAAAAAAGAAATACGTCAAAGAAACAGGCTGCTTTATTTTAAAAGAAAGTCTTTTGAGGGCTCAAGGCCTGAGCCTCTGTTAGGACTGCTACACAGGCTGGATGACTGCCAATATATCAGGTTGCAATAGGCCATTAGAGGAGGCTGAATATGGATAATCTTCCCTAAGGGCTGAGCAGAGTCATACTGCCTTGATTACTTTTTTTAATTTAGATTAAAAATCCCTATAACAGTTGCCGACTAATTGGAAAAAGACTTTAAAGTAGCTTTAGCAAATTAGGTAAGAATAGTTTTTGTTATTGTAGTGAGTAGCAATTGCTGCAAACCTCTTCCTCCTAAAGGATGGGAAGTCAATCATGAGAAACTCTTATCAGAATAGAAAACCAAACCTTGTCCCTTATGGGATTTCATCCTTTGAAAGCTTGTTTTACTCTGACCATTTTATGTCAAGTCAATGTCAGAGAGCAAAACAAGTGTTGGAAAGGCCAATCTCTTAGCAATCCATGCACACTTGCACAATGCTTTTAAAAAAACAACTTAGCTTCACATGTAGGTGACTAGCCACTGCAACCATAGGCCCAAGTTATGATTTCCTGAACTTTAACAAAAATTTTAAGATCAGTATTTTAATTAAAGTAGAGGATATTTCTGATTTAGAATGAGTATTCTCCCATAGTCTTGTGATACAAATCCCAGGATTCATTTCTCCTTATCATTCCTGATTAGCAATTCATGGGCCATATAAATTGCAATACTGAGTTGAACTCTGAAACTCAAAGATCAACTACAGCATTAAAGACCACAACAGTCATCTGATTTCCAGGAAGAAACAGAAATATAAGAGTCACATGTAACAGCAGCAATATGTTAATGCACAAAAGCCAGAGTGTGGAACTGTGAAGAAATTAGGGAAAATATCACTGCCAAAAGTGGTTAAATACACACATGTAATTAAAATTCACAGGTTTGAGAAATAAATCAAACATTGACATGGAAAGTCAGCAGAGGCCTCTGTCTGCTTTTTTCCAAGTAAATTTCCATCTGAGTGTCGCGATAGCAATGCCTCTGCAGGCACTGTCAGTTTCAAGGATTTACAGGATTTAGATTCCAAACAATACTGCTTTCAGTCACAACCTTAATGACAGATTTGCAGAAGTAGCCACAGCATGCATGTGATTAATTCAGATATACAATCAGATCAATCCTTTCAGGAAAATACATTCTGGGGAAACAGATTGATACATTGAGATTGTTTATTCTTGACTATAAGGGGCAGGTTGTCAAGTGCCCAGCTGTCACAGCTGGGGTGACATTTTTAAAATGTTGCTGAGAGTCCATTAGCTCTATTGTCAATTCTTCAATCAGATTTTTTCCAATAAATATATATTTACTTACATAAATATACATACATATATATTCTAAATACCATGTGCCTAAAAGCCTGGACACAGCTCATTCATTCAGTGTATGGACATGGAGCAGCACTCATATGTGCTGCCTAAAGATTCTCTAGAACTTTCTCTCAACCCAGTATGCTCATAATACCTTTATTTTTTGTGTGTGGTGCAGAAAAACAAAAGCTAACTACTCCCCTGTATTCCCGAAGAACATCTAAAGCACCCGGAGACATATTCTAAGAGACTCTGAGAAAAAATAGAGTTCTCTATGAATGTATCAAGATTTATTCTGAAATAATATAAAGTCTGTAAAGGGATTTACTGAACAAATCAAAAGAGGAAGGCAAATTCTTTAGACATACTGGATTTTCAGAGCAACTTGGTCCCTGACCCAAGATAGCTATTTACAATTCTTGGCCCTTGCTGAAGGTGAATGTGTCTCAGCAAATGCTGCTCAGAGTGTCCCCTATAGCTAAGCATCTGGCTCCACTGTAGACTCATCTAATAACAAATGAGCAAATGTTCACGAATCTGGAACACATATTCAAACAGACTAAAGCCAGCTTTAAAATTAAACAACCCTCTCTTAATCTATATTGCACATATTTTGGAGAATGCAGTGTTTTGTGTCATTTGACTAAATTCAGCAATGTAGTCCCTTTGTATGTTTAGGTTACTTTTATGGTCTCTAACACCTTATAGCAACAAAAATAAATTCACCTATATTCATTCTACTACAAAAATCCTACTACTACAAAAATAAATTGTAACCAATTTAGAGAAATTTTTTGCATCTCTGCAGTCAGGTAACTCCTGCTTCATTTAAAAAAATTGTGAATTATCAGTTATAAAATATAAATAATGACAGACAGAACCAACCTGTTTAAATTCTGCATCTTAGTAATGACTAGAGAAATATTTAAAATATTTTTCCTCTTCTGTTGCTGTCTTAAAATTCAGTCTTACAATTCAGCCATTATGCATCATAAGACTGGGGAAAAATATCAGCGCATTTTTAGTCTGTAATGCCATTATAATAATACGAAGGGAGAGTTTATGGAGAGGATTTCCTTTTTAAACCTATATATTCAAAACAGTCTTGGCCAAGCAAGATGAAATTGCTGCATTTCGGGACTCATGGAAGCCCAGCAACATAATTCTCATTTTCATTCTGCTCTGGAAGCATGAAGGACTTTCAGAAAAAAAAGACATGAATTAGTATGAATGGACCCAGACATTTCTCACCTTACTGCAGCAGATTTCAATTCTGATGCCTAAGCCATAGCCAACTAATTTTAGATAGGGAAAGAAAGGTTGATAAAAGCTTAAAAATAATTTTAAATGAGACATAGAATATTCTAGAAGGATAAATGATACAGAAATATAAATTATATGAAGCTTTGAATCATGACAGTCTCAGTGCCCAGCATCCTTGGGAAGTAAGGAAGGATTTATAAATAAAAAATATTCCTCAAAAGCCAGTAACAACGTTCATATATGTTGCTTTTCTACAAAAAATTTCTCTAAGAAATCAAAAGTCACAAAGCCTTCAAAAGGAAAGGATGGCAGGCTTCTACCACCAGTTGATTTTAAGCCCACTTATTTCTGTGTACAGCTATGAGTCATTGCAATCAGAATAATTCCGAAATTTCAGCAGATTATGCCCCTCAGTTGCTTTGGCCGTGATGCTTACTAGGAGGAATAGTCTTCCAGGACAATCCCACTCCTGAGACAGTGCCTATAAAGTGGTCTCCAAAGCTGGCTAACTTTACTGCCCCATGATCAGATGTATTTTGGACAAATTTCCATTTCCTTCTGTAATCCATTAAGACACAAGCCCGCTCCCATTTTTTTCAGTTATAAAGAAGTTTTCACTAGTTCTCTTCTTTCCAGTTCCTGCATAGAGGTGGAGTCTGGTTACCTGGGTAACAGAAACACAAAATCAGATATAAAATCAAAATTTGTTTGACTTATTGATTAGGCTATTGAAGAGCAAGGGATGTCTTGCACATAAACAGCTTTCTGCACAAGGTCACTAACTCTAATAATATATATGAATAACTACCCTGTTAGGTATACATGTTAAAACTGAAAGATAACAAAAAAGTAACCATGTAGGATCAAATCACAGACTATGGTCAGAAGCTCCTAGGATAATTCAGTCTGTCTTAGACTTCAGGAGGTCTCCCAGCCCTGCTTCAGCTTGCGGCCTGCCAGGACCCGGTGCCATCTCACCAAGGCTTCTGCCCAGCCTCACTGTCCAAGTCGGTATCCTTGAAGGACTCTGCCTTCCTAGGACAGAGCTTGGACAATACCCATGTGGAATTTTATGGCATCCCTTTCAGCCCCTCTCTCCCCCTGCTCCATCAACTTTTGAATGGCAGACCAGCCTTAAGTAAACCAACAGGGTCCCCTCATTGTCATCTTCAAACTTGAGGTATTGGCTTTTTCCCAACCTGGAAATGAAACTTGAGATAATTTTAGCAAGGAAATAATACAAAAGAGGATCTTTAATGAAGGCCTTCAGGAGCAGTTATGGAAAGATGCCCACAAAAGCCCACACCTACAAGGATGAGTACACATTTATAGGTTTTAGGAAATTAGCAGAATAGATAAAAAGCACCAGTTAGGATGACAAGTGGTAATGCATTCCCCCTCCCCAGGTCAAGCCCCTTCTCTGGAGCCCCCCCATTCAGCAGCAGTTGTACTTTGGCCATGAGAATGTATCTTGAACAATTGTCCTTAGGGAAAGGTCATGGGAAAGTACTGGGAAAACTAGCAACTAATACTATAGGTGACTGACTTACAAATACATGTGTGAAGAATACAGAGAACATGCAAAAGAAAAAAGGCAAAACCCAAATAGCATCAGAGGCTAATATCCTCCATCTCCTACCCTGGGTCACAGATAGAGGGGTCAAGCAGAACAGCTCTCAGGACAGAGCCTGTGGGACCTGTGGGACCCCCCAGGTGTTACCCATCTCCATGAAGGACATATCCCATTAACCATGACCCTCCAAGCCCTATCACTCAGCTGGGGAGGTTGTGGTGTACAGGCCCACACATCATAGTAATGTCTCTCTAAATTATGCCAGTGGTGCTTAAAGCAAATTATAATGTGGAAAAGTAACACTTCCACTACTATGGTTTCTTAGTTTTTAGCATCTAGAAACTAAGTAGTTTCAAGACTTGAAGCCAGGGCCTTGGCGGACTTCTATTTTCTAAATATTTTCAGTTTCTGAATGCGTCTCTCCTAACTATAAATCCTATGGTGTCATTAGGTATTGTGTGTGAGGAAAAATCTCTTGTTGTAAACATCCTGCCAAATAATGTCATTTTCTCCTCTTCATTCTATTGCAGGAAAGTGTGACTAATCAGTCCCTGTTCAGTTCCTTCTCATCTTTCTTGGATTTATCTAGTACCCCCAGTCATTTTTCCTCCCTGACTAAGGAAGCCTAGTCTGTTTAATCTATCCTCATGTGGAAATGAATGGAATATAGTTGTCATCTTTCTCCCTTTCTGGTTTTATTGTCCCTTTTGAGATGGCATAAGAAGAGCTGTGCTTAGTATTAATGATATGAGCACATCTTGGACATGGGGCATAATAAAGCTTTCTGGTTTGCTCTAATTTTCTTTCATAGTAAGTCCTAAGAGCTGATTTTTGTTTTTTACTGTCTCTGGGTATTAGGCTGATGTCTTCATAGAAATAGACACAATGCTTCCACAATCTTCCTTCTGAACAGTAATAGTCCATCTCTGGGAATGTTTATGCCCTGTGTACATAGGTAGTATATATGGGTTTTTTCCCAGATGCATTGCTTTTGTGGAACAGGATTTATCATTCACTTTATCACCTTGTGACGTCCTTCAGCACTTCTGCAATCAGCTTGCATTTAACTGATACAAATGTTGTACTACGAGCAAATATTTTTACCTTTCTTTCTCAATACATATCCATTTTGCCCATAGTTTTAGTGAATATGTGGATGAACACATATCTCAACTTCACTCTTAATACTGCAACACCTGACAGTTATTTCGTATATTTTTTGCTAGTAGTAGTAGTAGTAGGCAGAGGAGCAGTAGTAGGAGTAATATTAATATTGTTGTTGCTAAATTTATATAAAAACCACAGGATCTTGTTCAGCCATATAATCTCCACTCCTGTAAGGAATTCTAATACATTTTCAGGACATGATCCAATTCTTCAGACGCCAAATTTAATGTTTCTCATCATGTCATACTTATGCATATGTATTACTGTGTCTGTATTATGTCTTCCTCCAGAGTGTCCAGTACAGAAGTCAAATGTACTCATCTCTTGTACTCAGATCTCTTTTCAATCCCTTCCTAAGAACAAGTTTCAAATTTTTCAGATTTTACTCTTTTGGTCTCAGGGTAATTTTAAACTGTAAGTTGCACACCACAGTTCATAGGTCAGCAATTTTGTACTGATTGCCTTTATAACTCTTTGTGAAATATAACTCGATCATGACAATTTATGACCTTTCAATTGCCTTTACTGAAACTCCACTACTCCTCTACAAAGAGAGTGTTGTGATGGATTCTGTACCTTTACTTCACCATGCTTGAAATGTCTCCTGGCTTAGTACAACTGTGCACTTTAGATGAATACTGTCAAGCCCATCATCTGCTCTTCAGATAAATAGTTGATGAAACAAACAGGTTTGCAATCACAACAAGTTCCTGATGTAACTCACTTGAAAAGGTTTTCTACATTGATAGTCAGCCTTCAATAACCACTGCCACTATCGCAATTGTAATTGGGCGTCTCCCTCCTCCAGGAACACAGACAGTTATTATCTCTGTCTTCAAGACTTTGACAATAGCAGTGAAAGCTATCCAGAAAGATATAGTAGATTTTAGTTTGGATTCTCTGTTGTGACTTTTACACTCTTGTTACTGAAGGGGAAAGAGCTGGAGGATAAGAGCTCTGCATGTTTGACTGGATTCAGGGATATTTGCTGCATATACACATTTAAAGAGACATCTAGACACAGATTCAGTGCTCTAAATATCTGTCTGTCCTTGTTAGCTCTTCTTTCGGCCTCTGTGGTATTCCTGATGCTTAGTAAATGACTGCCTTCAAGTGCCTGCCTTGACAACTGAGCTCTATATAACAACTGCCAGGAAAACTCAAGTTGAATCAGGGGGCTGCCTGAATTATTTATATGAGTGGTTCTTTTACAACTTCAACACATTTACAACTAAATCCACTACAAATGAACTGCTGTATAACAGTCTATCCATGGCAAATTGGGCCAGAGAGAGCCTACAAGTTCATGAGATGAAAAAAAAACAAAGAAAGAAAGGGCAGCAACTGAATTCTACAGGTGTTGATTATATATTTTCAACTAATATGTAGCTTCCAACAAAATATGAAAATACCAAAAATGGTTTATCAGAACAATGCTGGCTTGTCCAGGCACAAGTCTTTATCCCACCTCCATCCACATGTTTTTTCCTGAATTATGCAGGCTACACTCAGAATTACTGAATTTAAGAATGTGTTGACTAAATACTGTTAGATTTTTACTTTTTTAGGTGAAAAATGCAAAGTATTATGCTTAAACTGGCATAATCTGATTCCAGTCAAGCCATTCTCAACTAAAAGGACTTAGGCAAATTGTTGGTTTGCCTATGTAATTTTCCAGGTTGCACATATCTTTTATTTCTTCATGATAATGTAATGCTAGTTATAAACAAAGTAATGAAACTCAATTGCTATTGTTTAATTGACCTCATTTGATATATGCAAGATGAGATGTGATTTTTAAATTCATTTACACAGATCCAGATAGTAATTAAAAGTATTTGTGGATTCTGTTTATTCCCCTATGCAATTTTTTGTGACAGGATTTCAAAAAAGAGAAGGGATGGGAAAAGGGAAGGGAAAAGAGAAGGGAAGCAAACTTCTGGGAAGTTCCAGGAAGTGAGGAACTGAGGAAGGAAATGAGGAAGGAAGGGAAGGAGGGAGGGACTAGGTAGACTTCATTAAGATGGACTAGAAGGACGGAAGTGGAAAGAAAGAAAAGCTATGATTTTGAAAAACAAAGTTTTATCAAAGAAACTAATAGCAAATGTGCATGACTTTATCTTATTCTGTTAGTCTATGTCATCTCAACTGTTTTTCCAAGATTTTCTTACAGAGGAAACTCTATCCTAGATATTGATATGCTATCAAGCAAAACATAATTTTGAAGATCAAAAAAGCTGAAGCCATTCAATAAAAACCCTGGCAGACTGGAAAACTGGTAACAATGGATGAAGAGGAGGCTGCTGTACTCAACCACATTTACCTCAGTCTCCAATGGCAAGCTCTCTTCCCACACCTCTTGAGTAGATGGACAGGAGGATGGGGACTAAGGGAACAAAGTCCCTCCCACTGTAGATAATGATCCTGTTCATGACCACTTCAGGAGCCTGCAAGTAGGTAAATCTTTGGGACCTGAAAAAATGCATCCCAGAATCCTGAGGGAATGGCTAATGTAATTGCCAAGCCACACTCCAAGATATTTGAAAAGTCTTGGCAAGTCAGGTGAAGTTCCAAGTGACTGAAAAAGAGGAAACATTGTACCCATCTTTTAAAAGGATAGAAATGAGGACCCTGGGAACTACTGACCTGTCACCTTCACCTGTGTGTCTGGGAAGATCATGGAACAGACCCTCCCAAAAGCTGTGCTAAGGCACATATAGGACAGGGAGGTGGTTCAGGAAAGCCAGCATGGCAGCACCAAGGGTAGGTCCTGCTGGACCAACCGAGTCACCTTCTGTGGTGGGGTGACTGCACGAGTGGACAGGGAAAGGATGACAGGTATCATTTACCTGGACTTCTGTAAAGCCTTTGACACAGGCCCCCACAACATCCTTCTCCCTTAAAATTGAGAGAAAGGGACTTCATGGGTGGACTGTTAGGTGGATAACAAATTAGTGGGGTGATAGCACCCAGAGGGTTGTGGGCAATGGCTCAGAGTCCTGATGGACATCAGGGACAAGGAGTGTCCTTATTGTCCCTGCTGGGACCGGTGTTATTTAATACTGTCATTAATGACATAGACAAAGGGATTGAGTGCACCCTCAGCAAATTTGCAGATGACATCAAGCTATGTGGAAGGATAGGATGCCATTCAGAGGGACCTGGACAAGCCTCATGAGACTCAAGCCTCATGAGTCACAAGTCACAAGTCTCATGAGGTCAGCCAGGGGCCAGGACAGCCTCCGGTGCCAGCACAGGCTGGGGATGAACAGATCCCAGCAGCCCTGCCCAGAAGGGCTTGGGGTGCTGGTGGCTGAGAGGCTGGACATGACCCAGCCATGGGCACTCCCAGCCCAGAGAGCCACACGTGTCCTGGGCTGCATCCAGAGCAGTGTGGGCAGCAGGGCCAGGGAGGGGATTCTGCCCCTCTGCTCTGCTGAGACCCCATCTGCAGGGCTGCATCAGCTCTGGGGTCCCAGCACAGGAAGGACATGGAACTGTTGGAGCAAGTCCCAGAGGAGGCCAAAAAGCTTCTCAAAGGGCTGGACCACCTCTCTTATGAGGAAAGGCTGAGAGACATGGAATTGCTCAGTCTGGAAAAAAGAAGGAGTCAGAGTGACTTAATTAATTGCAGTTTTCCAGTCCGTGAAGAAAGCCTACATGAAAGGGGGAAAGGGACTATTTACAAGAGCCTGTAGTAACAGGACAAGGGGGAACAGTTTGAAACTAAGAGTAGGTCTAGATTATATATTACAAAGATACTCTTTGCTGTGAGGGTAGTGAGGCACTAGAACATGTTGCCCAGCAAAGGTGTGGGTGCTCCATCCAGGAAGGCCAGGCTGGAAGTGGCTCTGAGTGACCTGGTCTAGTGGAAGACCTGCCCAGTAGCATGTGGGTCGTAACTAGATGATCCTTAGGGGTTCTTTCAACCCAAACCATTCTATTATAATATACCATTTATTTTGAGATGTGCATTTTCCTTAATGTAGCAACAGCATAAATGTGATTGAGGGTTGTCATCTTAACCATAGTTTAAGGTGGTAGAAGCCATGTAAATTGCTAGCTATTTGTGTAATTAACGGTGAATCATAAGGTGAAATATACAATCAAAGGAAAAATGATTACTAGTTCTACCATGTTAGAAAAGAAAATCAGCACTGAATACTTGTCTCTCTTCATTCATTTTCTGTATGGAGTATTGCCATCAATAACAGTCATGCTACTCCCTACTGAAAATTTTAATTGCATTGTAGTTTTAATAATATTGTAGTTAAAAGGTAATATTGTAGTTAACAGTACAGTTTGGATTCTTTACTCTGAAAGTCTAAGTAACAAAGTCTCACAAGTTTAAGATGAAAGACCTGCCACATCAACTCAGTATGGATTATTAAGTGACCATAATTTCAACAAGAGGAGGAATTAAGCAACAAAGAGCTAAACTGCTCATTTCACTTCATGATCTGGGTTACATATAGTTTAGGAGCATATCTCAAGTTAGGTCTGATGACATATATACAAAGCCACAATGTTCACAGATGTATGTCAACAGTCAGAGATAACCACGGCCAACTGTAGGGTATTTTAACTGCATGTCCTCACTTTACTCAGTCATATAGTTTTCAAAGGAGCTGCAAGGCAGTCTAAATCAGAAGATTTTTTACTTTGTTAGTTTGGGCAACATTTTTGTTCTATCTTTGCAACCTTTAAGCAGAAGAAGCATCCAATAGAATCTCAAGTTAAAGACATTAAGGCAACCTAGTAGAGATTTGAGGAAGGCCTTACTAGTGATTTGTTCGGAATTTAGAAAGCAGCATAAGACAGTTCACAAATACTTTCACAAAATTTAATGGATACTTTGAAGATAAACACTATATGTAATAGTGCCACCTGGTGACTGAATTATGTCAAACACAAATCAGCCTTTTGACTTGATTAACTGTTCATAAATGGGGTCCCAGCATCCCTGAATAGAGTGACATAAGTCCAAACAATTAGCAATATATTGTAAAGGTGCTATGGTTCAAAGCTTTATTTCAAATTTGATAAATTTCGAGACACAAGCTCTTTCTTAAAGCTGGAAATGCATGTAATACTCAGTAAATCTTCTGTGAAGCCAAAGAGTACTGAGTATGTTAAAAATCTGTCACCTGAGTGAGTCAACAAGATTTTAACTTGACAGAACTAGTTTATAGTTGAGATGTAATTGGGAAGTGTAACTGCTAATATTTGCTCCAGAGTAAATACAGAGCAATTCATTTAGCATTGATTTGGACACGACCATGCTTTAAGTGACAATCCATCTTTTCCACAACAGAAACAACCAGTATTGGCTGAGAAGTCTTCAATTAAAAAAAATAATTAGCTTTTCTAAAGCTCTGTTCTATTTTAAGTATTGTATTTTCAGTTAAGGAACTTGGAAGCAACCATCCACAAAAGTCTCACTAATAATTGTTCCTGATTAACACAAGAACATCAATAAAAAAGATAATTGAACACTTTTTTTTAATTAAAATAATCAAGTCAAGGAAAACAGCATACGTGACAGATTGGTTGTGTAGAAATAATTGACTCATTAATCTTAACCATATGAACATGTTCACATTAGCAGGGTCAGCTGCTAGAAAGGATGGAACCATGGTTACATATTCACAAAGATGTGAAGTTGAAGTTACCCTAACTGCACAAAATCTTTCCTTAGGAACTTAATGGAAGTTTTAAAGAAAGCTTTAGATAACTATCCCATGCCAAAAGCAGAAAAAATTTCAATGACTCTCAAATCATGGGGTACAGATTAAAAAGCTTTTCAGCAAAGAAATGCCTTCTATCATACTAAATTATCAGAACAAAGATGTTTGAATCACTGACTGTAGTCTCTATCTACAGAAATATACCCTTAACCTCAGTGCAAAGGTATGTGTTAAAGCCTTTTCTTGGTGGTAAGTAACTAGACCTTCTAAGCTAAATAGCTCCAGAGATTAATTGTGTTAATGAAAAGGTTTCATACTTGCAGCAAACATTGATAACAGCACATGAGAATACATAGATGCTCAGGAGAAGTTTTCAGCAATATGTTTATAACCACTGAATGAAATTGGTCCCTCTGTTGATTACACATTATGCACATATATAGGTGTATTTATATACAAATATTCGTAGCTGTGCACCACCATAATGATAGTGTTGGCAGTGCTCCTAACGAGCCACAARCTTTGCCTTAAGTTGACAATTCAGGGCTTAGTTCCTGGAAAGGTTTGTCTAAATTTAATTTGGCCTTGTTGGATATTAATTTTAGTTCAGCAGAAAAAGCAGTCATCTAATGATGAGGTAACACTTGTTGTATGTTTTGTTCAGCTTTGAAAGTAAACTGTGTTAAATAGCTATCACTATGCAGAGATATGTGTTTAGTAGATAAAAACAGTAATAAAGTTGTTAATCTATATGGAGACAGATTACTGTGACTTAGAAAGAAATGAAGCACAGATAAGCAGTGGCGTCAGCTGGCACAGAGCAATACAAGATGCCCTGGGCTACAGGCAGGTAACCAGTCATTCCTGGTCACCTTGGGAGCTGGGCAAAACCACTTCTTAGTGTCATAAAGACAAAAAAGGAAAAATATCCGAAGAGTGAAACATACCTTGTATGGCATAACATGAACTTTCAGATCAGCGCAGGAAGAGCAAGCTACAAAGTGTATTAGCCAGCATTGCTAATTAGCCACTAGTATATCCTAGGGGGAAAGAAAAAGCTGCTAAGGTCAACTCCACCTTTCCCCTGCAAATAGCTTAGGATACTGGTGATGGGTCATACCCCAAAGTCCTCAGACTGAAGCTACAATTAACCTTTGGGCCCAGAAAGTTAGTGAAAGACTGAGCTCACCACTACCTGAAGAGTAGAATTCAAGAGGTTTGTTTTTGTGCCATTTTAACTACAAGAATTTTGATCTGTAAGCATTGGTTACATTATAGTATCATTGCAACTGGGCTACTAATATTCTTCAATTAAACTTTTAAGATTTTCATTAGACTAAAAATGTATTATTGACTTCACATGTAAGGTGGGTGGCTTTCTGCTGCAAAAGGGTTTTGAGTGCAAAAAGCTTGCAGGAATTATAAAGGCTGTTTTGTGACCCAGGTAAGATAGATATGTAGTACTTTACATTAGTTCAGTTATTCGATGCAGAGGCTGGCAGAAGAGGAGAGCGAGTCTATGACATGATGCTGCTGCACAGAGCCTCTGCCATTCTGAAGCACCTCAGTTCTTTCACTCCTGGAATTTCAGCCTTAAGAGAGTACAGAAGTTGCAGTTATGCATTTCCAAGTTGCTGCTTGATTGGACCTGCATGGGGCATTTTCAGTTGTCCTCTGTGCTACTGAACCATAAGATTTCTACACATGAAAGTCAGCTATTGTGATTGCATTGCCAATAATAGAACACTATAATAAAATGGAATGCAAATAAGTGCTTGGAGCCCAGCCAGCTGCTGTAAATCTCAGCTAAGCTGAGAGGACAGCTCCTTGAAACTATCCAAGCTAAAACAATTGATGGCAGTTGAAGATCTGGGTCAGCATGTTATAGAACAAGGAAATATCTCCACTTTGATTATTTTGAGAATAATTGTTGAGATAAGCTTATTACTCCGATCTTCTCAAACATCTGCCTTTTCAGTGTCCATGATTGCCATCTCTTAATTCTCTTTCAATTTTTTAGTTCAGAGAGCACATTAGCTCATTAAAGCCTACATTATTTTCTTAATATACTGCAGGGTTTCCCCCAGAATCAATATGGTCTATCAAGTACCACATCTTTCACTGGGGACTGTAAGTCAAAATGCAAACCTAAGCCATCCAATCACATCTTTTCTAGAGCAATATAAATAGTTTCTCTTTAAAGAAGTACAAATAAAATTGTGTTGTGGCTTATGTCTTAATCAATGAAAGTTATCAGGCATTTTCATGCCTCCCACTAAAAAATTAATATACACATAACAACTGCAACTAGTGTCTGTACATGACATAACCATTTCAACATAGTACTAAGCACACTCCTTATTTCTTTTTTAGATGAGGTCTTCATAAAAGATTCCTTTATACATGGCTTTTCTTGTAGAGTCTTTTTAATGATTTTGGAAATAGTCTCCATGACCAGACCCAGTGAAAAACCTGGAAATATCCAGGCTTTGGAGGACACCACAGAATTTAAACACACCAATTGACAATGCTGGATTTCAAAATAACTAACTGATGATCTTTCTAAAACTTTCTTCCTTTTCCAAACCAAAGAAAGCAATTTGCTTCTCAATTTTAAACTATCTGCAGTCATTACATGATTAATCAATCATCTACAACTTCTTATATGGAAATAAATAAAATTAATGTTTGAGAAATACATTGAAAGAAAAGAAAGCCACAAAACTAATTTTTGGGGACGAGGGGACAATCACAGGGCAAATGCAAGCATCGAATGCCACATAAACAAGTAGGTTCACTTATAAGTTATATTCAGAAGGAAAAAAAATGTATTTCAGTGGTGCTTAGAGCAAAAAGGAGCACATGTTCCTGCAACTGAGAGATCTAAGGAAGGAACATATCTTGTCTCATTCAGAAAGAGATTTGTAAGGGTTTTTTTACTGTGGGCAGTAACTTAACAGTGCAGACTTTAACCACAATAATTCTATAAGAAAGAAACATTGGAAATATGGGAGAGATATTTTTGGTATTTGTCTTGAAGGAAGGCTTTAACTAAGCAAAACACGCACACACACACACACACACACACTAAAGAACTGTCCTAGTGTGAGTTACCAATACTCTTCTCTATCCAGAAGGATGTCTTTTCATATCAGTTAAATTACATACATGTTTTCCTCACATTCTTTTGCACACATGTTTTAATAAAACTCATAATTTTTGGTGTACTGCAGTCATGCTCAGTTTGTTCTTTTTCAAATTCATTGACATACAAACACAACCAGTCCTTTTAAAAAGAAAACAGTTACCTAGCTGACAGAGAAGGGGCTGTGAGATTGACAGGTGTATTAAACAAACCTGTGAGAAGCTCCCAGAAGATTGAAGTTTTACCTTGAAATCTAAATAGAAATTTAAAAAACGTTATTCAATATATTGTTTTCTGTGAAGATACAGTAATATCACTAATAGGTGTAAGGCTAACCAAGGCTACCGAGGAAGGTCTGAAAAGTAAAAGATAGGGGAGGAGAGGGGGTGGGAAATTTGTCATGGCGGCTATGTCTAAACATGTGTTTAAACCCATCTTTGAGATGTCCCCATTCACCAACATTCCCAAAGGTAAAGATCTTTTCTACCGCTCAGGAGATTTTTTCCAGACATTTTATAAAAACAAGCATTCATTAGACTATTTTTCCCCAAAGCTGTTCTTCATTGTTAAGCAGATCAAATTTCCACTCAGCAAAGACAGCTGTACAACTATATGGACTTGCCAAGACACAGGCCTAGTGACCTCCACCTGCCCTCTCCTGTCTACAGCTCACGGAGAAGTGATTTGCTTCATAGAATGTCTTGAACTGATATGATGTCATTTCCTTTTAATCTTGCATTCTCTGAGTTCTAGAAACACCAGGTTATGGCTGCACAGACATAGGGAAAAAAAAAAAAAGACCAAGCCAGAGATTTAGTTAGTATTCCTAATTTTTCCCTGCCTAAATAAAAGGAAGAGTACATTTTCCTTGTATTTCCTAATTTTCAATGATGTTTGATTTATGACATGTTTTACAGTAATTAAGTATTTTTAGAACAAAACAAAAAAAACATTGATGAACAAAATTCACATTATTCTACAGATAAATTCACTTATTTTTTTTATTTCAGTATAGGTCACCCTTATACATTTACTTCCAAATTCTCTCTAAAATTGATTCTTACTAAGAATCTTCAGAAGGTACTATAATGAAAGGCAAATGTATTTATGCTGAAGTCCTTTTATATTCTGTTTCTCTTACCGTTTTCATGTTGTATCTTTATCTCCTTCCAAGTCCTAGAAACTGTTTCATCCTCCAAAATAGAGGTATCTGGAGTTGGAAGAAAAGCAGTAAAAAGAAAACAGCGAATATTTAGTTTCTTATAACAGGCCTCTTGTCCCTTCTCAATGACTTTTCATGTCATTGTAATATTATGTCATTATAAAAAGGAGCCAGAAAAATAAGTTCTGTGGTTTTTTCTTAATAATCTTTTCAGGTTATCATCAAAATGATAACCAAAATTCTTGACAGGATTTCACAACAATATATGCTTGCTGCTCACTACATGTTTTCACGTGTATGCATGCATATTAAACTGATGGAAGAAGATGAAGAATCTACATGGACCAGGGAAAAACTAGAAGGCAAGTTTCCTGGATATTTGTTAAAATTTAGAATAATTTTGTTTCCATATAGGTATGTCCCAGAAATATTTTCTTTCTATTTTCTAGCTGTTTCATAGCAGAACTACTTCTTTCAAGACTGTGAAATCCTCCATGTACTGATTCAGATATAACAAGAGAAACTAACTGAAATAGCACAAGAGGCACTTGACAAAACCGGTAGAATAGCAGAGTAGAACTGATGATAGTATGCACTTTTCACAACAATGAACCTCCAGAACTTGTGGTGAAAGGAGGCAGAGATGAGTGTAAAAGCATATTCAGAAGAATGTCAAATTCACTCCTGAAAAGGAGGTTTCGAATCAGAATAAAGGGAGTTAATAAGGAGGTGCCATAAAGCACTTCACAGAACCACAGAATGGGCTAGGTTGGAAAGGACCACAGCAGGTCATCTGGTCCAACCTCCCTGCTCAAGCAGAATCTTCCCAGAGCACATTGCAGCCAGTAACCAGGCAGTTCTTGAATATCCCCAGTGAGGGAGACTCCACAACCTCTCTGGGCAATCTGTTCCACTGCTCAGTCAGTGCACAGAAATTCTTAATTAAATTCTTCCTTGTGTTCAGGTGGAATTTCCTATACAACAATTTCTGCCCACTGCTTTTTGTCCCACTGGACACAGAGAAAAGCTTGGCATCACAGAGCAGAACCTGTCTCCATCCTCTTGACACCCTCACTTCAGATACTTACAGACATTGATGAGATCCCCTCTCACTTGTCTCTTCCCAGGGCAGAACAGAACCAGCTCCAACATCTTTTGCTCATAAGAGGAATACTCCAGTCCTTTACTC
This sequence comes from Cardinalis cardinalis, assembly GCA_014549065.1. Taxonomy (NCBI): domain Eukaryota; kingdom Metazoa; phylum Chordata; class Aves; order Passeriformes; family Cardinalidae; genus Cardinalis; species Cardinalis cardinalis. The sequence goes on from JACDOX010000158.1 coordinate 1,689,785, forward strand.
ACCTTTGTCACCCCCTGCTGGACCTTCACTGCCCTCCTTTCATCCTCTCAGGTATTTGTTTCATCATAGAAGGCAAATAGGTTGTTCAAGTATGTCTTACCTCCAGTTAGTCCATGCTCATTACTCCTGAAGATCTTCTTGTCCTCCATGTGGATAGAAATGGCCTCCAGAATCACCTTTCCAAGGCTTGATGTGAGGTTGACTGTCTGGTAGCTTCCTGGGTCCTTCTTTCAATTTTTATGCCCAGTGTGACGTTTGCTTCCTTCCAGTCCTCAGGCACTTCTCCTGATCACCACAGCATTTCAAAGATGGTTGTAAATTACCCACCTTGGTGTCTATCAGCTCTCTCAGCACTTGTGGGTCCATCCCATCAGGGCTCATGGGCTTGTGGATGCCAGGTTTGCCTGACTCCAGCTTGGTCCTCCTTGGGCAAGGGAAAGTCTCCATTCAAGCCTCCCTGGTCCCCAGTCTCCTGGGTCAGAGATCCCTGAGGGCTGGTCTTGTCAGTGATGACAATGCAAAGGCAGCATTCACTAACTCTGCCTCCTCTGGGTCTTCTGTTACAGGGTCCCACTTCCATTTAGTAACAGATTTACATTTTCCTTAGTGTTTCTTTTGTTACTGAAGCACTTAAAGAAGCCTCTCTTCTTGCCCTTGACCTGCTTGGCTTTACGTCCTTGTTCAGATTTAATTCCAGGTGAGCCTTAGCCATTCTTGTCTCATTTCTACTTACACTGCCAACCTCTTTCTCTTCATTCCAGGTGGTCTGAGCCTGACTCCATCTATTGGGTATTTTCTCCTCAGTGATAGAGCAACTGACAGGAGTTCTTTATTCATCCACACAGATCTCTTCCAGTCTTTGCCTAATGTCTTGTCCATTAGGATGCATCATTCCTCAGCTTGTAAGTGGTGCTTGAATATCAACCAATGCTCTTAGATCTCTCTTCCCTGCAGGGCCTGTTCCCATGAGATTTTTCCAAGATCTCTGAAGAGTCAAAAGTTAGTTAACTTCTGCTGCAGCCATTAAAGACTTTTTGGGATAGCATAAATGACTATTGTATCAGGACAGAATGATTTTATTTAAATTCTCTATTACACTTTTCCAGCTTCTTCCACCTATTCCATAGTAAAGATTTGGGGAAAAAAAAAAAAGGCAGCAGAATTTAGAATGGGAGGATAATTCAGGCAATTTCAGACCTCCTCAGGTCTGAAATAGAGGTAGAATATTTAGGTAGTTTTTTGAAAAGAGTATCCAATGAAACAACTCTCCAAAATGGAGGAAAAAGACTAGCTTTCTAATTTTATATAGTTGTTCACCATTTAATGAAAAGGATTATGTCACAACTTTGCTTAGAGTGCCAGAAGGCTGGACCTAAAGACCCAAAAGTCTTTCAAAAGGAAAGGAAGACTGCTGACAAATACTTACTCTGAAAAAAATTATATACTGAACGGAAATATGACAAAATCAAACTAGCTCATTTCCCCATCCTCCTTCTCTTTGTTTTGGGGAGAGGATTCTTGTTAGGTTTTTGTTGAGGACCCTTCTGCTCTATTGGAAAATAAGGCAGACATCTTTATTTGGCAACATTTATGTAACACATTCAATGTTGAACAAATGCTTGGTCCTGCTGAAGAGAAAATAACATGAACTCTCAGGCAGGCATGCATATTTTCAGTACTAAGGCCATAGTGATTTTTTTTCCCTCTGTATTCAGTTATGCAAATTTTTCATTCTACTTGTGCTGTGAGTCTCAAATTACTATCTAAGTTACTGCACTAGCAAAAGCAGTGCAGTCTGAAAGTCAAAACTCCCACACTGTTCTGAGATTAAACCTCTGACTTGCAACAGATTGCAACTAAGTGGAATGAGAGAGCAACCAGTTTTGTCAATGCCTATGGCTGAGAAGGAGTCCTACAAATGCTCACCATAGCAGAATCATACTTTAAAAATTAGGGTAGATTACTTTAGAAGCAGAAATACTGAGGTTTGGGCTATTATAGGCAGAAAGCTTCCTAATTTGAAAGTACTGTTGTTAGCACATGGAAAAAAGCAAAACTAAAAGAGAGAATTCACTCATTGCAGTTTGTTTGCAAGTAAAACCTATGTAATCTTATTTATTGGGTAATCAAAATAGAGATTTTTTTTCACACCTTTGGCAAAGTAAAAACACAGGCATTTAACAACACAGTCTATATTGGGACCCCTTGCTGTATCTATGGAATTACATGTGGTGAAATCTCAAAATAAAGGGTAAAAATTCTCATTAATCAGCACATACAGCTGCCAAATAATCTGTAATTTCCTCAGGTAAAATCTGTAATTTCCTCAGGTTTCAACAGTGTTGGGCCTGCACTATGGCTGAGCAGTGGGAAAATTGACACGTAAACTGCCAAACATTAAAGAATAATTTGACTTTGAACATAGTGGTAGACAATCATTCAAAATAAGAGAACTAGTATCAATAACTTATTTTAGACTCTTTGGACACTGAACCTGCAGCAAGCAAACTCACACTGGTTCTCAAGATGAGAGTTTAAGTACTGCCTGAATGAAGTACAGCTATGGCAACACGGATGCTGCAGAACCCACCTAAAAACCTAAGACAGACATTAAACTGCTCAGTAGATTTTTCTAAGACTGGCAAGCTTCAGGGAGCAGTAATAACTAAGATCACTGTCTTTAAAACTGCAGGCAGCAAAGTAGCAGCCTTTACTGCTGCCTTTCTGCTTAGCACTGCAGGGAAGCCAGCCCCAAGCCAACAAGTATTACCCTGCCTGACAAGTACATCTGCATACCTCCTGATCCCCTTTTCAGGGCTAGCCCAACGTATCCAGCAAAATGCTGCATCTCAACTTTGTCATTAGAAGTAAACAGCTCTTGGCCAGCAATACTGGTGATGTTGTACAATACCTTAAATGAAAACCCCTAATTCAATATTTCAAAGCCAGTACTGGCTTTTTGGAGATGGATGGATCCTTAAAACTCACATTTAGCATCCCCTAAAGCATCAAATTCAAGGAATAGTTTTTCCTTCCAGCTTTTCATAGTATAAAGAATAAATTGTATCCAGGAGGTTTGTAACTGTTTTTAATTCCAGCAAGTGCTTCACCATGGGCACATTAAGAAATGCCAGCAGAGAAAATGCTTGACATTTGTGGCAGAAAGGGACAGGCGTTCGGAAGAATTTCGGAATGGCACGGAGAGATAAAGAAGTAGGGACCCCTCACCCTCTTCCCCAAAGATAAGAACACACATCCTCTTCCCCAGAAAAACAGGAACCCACATCCTCCTCTGTAGAGATAAGATCCACCCTTACCATGTAGTCAAGCAYGTAGTCCCTCTAACATAAGAATGCTAACACCTCCTCCACCACTACTAACTCCAAAAATATAAGTATGACCTCATCCGACGTAGAGAAGCCCCTGATCTATAAAAACCCCTTGAGTTAACACAATAAACGTCTTTCACCGTCCACCACATTGGTGTCTGCGTGTGTCTGACCCGAGTGACCCCAGGGAGATTTGGGGCACCGTGCTATGCTTTGATACCAGGTCACTGTGCCTTTCCATGACGGGAAAGCAACAAATGGTGCCGAAAACCCGGGAAAGAAAGGAAAACCTCGGGTGACGGGATTTCTCCTGGACAAAGATAGCGGCCACAGCGGCGGGACCGACTGTGGTGAGAGGAGGGACGCCTCCGGGACCGGTGAATCGCCATGGAAGCGTTAACCAAGGTCGTATCTTCTTTATATATAACTAAAGGAATTAGATGTGAGCTCAAAAATTTTACCCTCGCAGTCACGAGGCTTTTAGAGCTCGGGGCAATTAAACGCCCAGTTGATATTTTTAGTTCGGAGCTTTGGGATAAATACACTGCCATTTTAGCGGAAGACACAAAGTCTTCGGGCAGTGGAAAAAGCTTAAAAGCATTGGGGAAAGTAGAGAACGCCTTACGTAAGGCGATGGTGGAGGGGCAGGAGACGCGGGAAGCCACGCAACAATGCTTCATGGTYGTGCCGGGGCCGGGGGTTGGGGCGGAGAATCGGGCCCCCCCGGGAGACGTCCCGACCGAGGCCGGGGACGCGCGGGGGCTGGGAGCGTCCTGTCCCTCCCCCAGCCCGAACCCTGAACCTCCGGAACCCCCAGGGGACCCCCCATCCCTCCCGCGGGACCCGCCGGACCCGGGCAGCCCCGTGGAACCTCTTGGAAAAAACGCGGCTCCCCTGCCCGCTTCCCCTTCCCCGGTTACCCAGCCGGCGCGGGCGGAGCAGCTTGGGCGGGGTTTCTGGAGCGAACTTATGGAAACCGCTGCTGCGGGATCGAGAACATGGGAGGGGACACCCCCCCCCACCGTACGGATTCGAACATGGCGCGGGGGGCGCGTCCCACCCCTCCCCTGGCCCCARCCCAGAGCGCCCAGAGCACCCAGAGCCCCCGGGGGACCCCCCATTCCTCCCGCGGGACCCGCCGAATCCAAACCCCCCCGCGGAACCTCTTGAAAAAAACACGGTTTCTCGATCTGGCTCCGCCCCGCCGGCCGCCGATCCGACACGGGACGCGGAGCAGCGCGCACGAGTCTGCTGGGGCAGGCTGCTACAGGATGCCCGTGGCGCCGAGAAGGCAGCCGCCGCGGACATGCGGACTCGCGGCGAGGTGGCCCCCTCCCCGCCGCGCGTATTCAAACATGGCGCGGACATATCGGGGGAGGGGCGGAGCCCGGGAGCTCGCGGCGGGAAAAGCCCGGAGACAATGACAGCTGCAAACGCGCACGCGCGGGGGGGCGGCGGGGGGCAGATACTYGTGTGGGAGCCGCGCCCRCAGTCCCCACCATACAAGGGAGAGGTCCCTCCCAGCGGGGGCTGGGACAAGCCCAGGGGGCGGGAGCGGCACCGCCCCCGAGGGGAGGAGCGGGGCCGGAGCCGAACAAAATGGCAGGGGAGACCGGAAGTCTGTTGGCATTCATCTTCCGGCTCCCGAGGGAGCCACAGCTCCTCCAGCCACAGCGAGTGGTCCGCCGGGTCCGGCAGCGACTCGGAAACAGATAGAATAGAACTAATGCAGTTTCGCACGAAACCGAACAAACCTTTAAACAAAAACGGGAACCAGTCGCGTTTTAAACTTACGGACTGGGGCAAGATAAAAATTGCCTGCGCGGATTTCGAGCCAGCTGTTTCTGTACACGCATTCCCTGTGACAACGATAGGTTGCTGGGGGAACCGGCAAAGGACATACACCCCGGTGAAGGTGAAAGAGATTCAAACGATTGTTAAAGCCATTTCAGAAAAAGGGATTGATTCCGCAGTYGTCTCCACTCTGGTGGACGGACTTTTTAGTAACGATGATTTGCTTCCTTTTGATATTCAACAGATAAGYCGTATGCTTTTTGACGGGGCGGAGCGCATTGTGTTTGAACAGGAATGGAATGACCGCTGCGCATCCGCGCTGGCCCAGGCAGCGGGGGTGGGGCAGCCACTTCATGGGTCCAGCTTATSCAGGTTACTAGGGAAGCATGATAATGTAGCCACTCCACAACAGCAGGCGGGGCAGCTCCAGGCAGAGGAAGTGAGGGCATCCTCCCGGGCAGCAAGGGAGGCCATTCGCGCAGCAGCCAGAATAGTGGCTAGGCCGGCCCCGTGGTCAACCATAAAACAAGGGGAAAGCGAAAGCTTTACAAAATTCGTGGATAAACTGCAAGCCTCAATAAGCTCCTCAACCCTGCCCGCTGCAGCACACGACGCTGTGGTAGCTGATTGCCTGAGGCAACAGTGTAACACTGTCACCAAAGACATATTACGCTCCCTGCCAGCTGCAGCCAGCCTGGCTGATATGATCAAACATGTAGTGAGRGAGGAACAGCTCATACCCAYACAAGCAGCTGTACACACCCTAACCAGTGCCATGGCTTGCTTTAAATGTGGCCAATCAGGTCATGTCGCAGCGAGCTGTCCCCAGCCGGCACAGCCCCCCCCGGCAGCACCCTCGACCCAACAATGCCCGGGGGAACCTGCTGGAGCTGTGGGAGAAAAGGGCACCTGGCTAGGGAATGTAGGTCCTGGCCCCAGGGAAACGGGAGAGGGAGGGGGCGCGCGGGCCATATTCAGCCTCCTCCCACTATGAATGCAGGACGGCCCATTTATGCCAACCCCCAGTGGGGCAGGGGACCCTCATACCCTATGTTCCAACAGGAAGCAGTCAGTATTGCATCCCCACCAGCGATACAATGGCAGGGATATACAGCACCACTAGCAATACCTTCGCATCCCCCACCACCGCAAGCCGTGCAAGCACCACAGGGCCAGCAGGGGACGCCCCAGAACGGAACCCCTGGGTGGCCCTGGCCATGAAAACTGGGAAGGAGCCCCTGAAGGTGTGGGGGACATGCCGCCTTTACGGCAGTCAGGACTCCCACGTCATAGGGCTTCAGTTCTGGGCAGACACTGGCTCAGACTGCACGATTCTCCAACAAGCCCACTGGCCCAGACATTGGCAATTTAAAGAAGTCCCTCCAGTGAACGGGGTGGGGGGACAAACTCGGGCATGGAGAAGTACCCAGCTGGTGGCTATAACACTCCACACAAATAAGGGACCAGAACAGACAGTAGCAATTTACCCCTACATATTGCAGAATTCTCCACCCCTAATAGGGAGGGACGTCCTTGCCATGCTAGGAGTCAGGATGA
>JACDOX010000159.1:12225-27990 GCA_014549065.1 Cardinalis cardinalis
TCCATCATCCATCCATCCATCATCCATCCATCCATCCATCCCTCCATCCATCCATCCATCCATCCATCTATCCATCCATTGTCCGTTCATCCATCCATCCATCCATCCATCCATCCATCCATCCATCCATTGTCCATCCATCCATCCATCCATCCATCCATCCATCCATCCATCCATCCCTCTGTCTGCTTCGGGTTGCTGGTGGTGCTGTGACAAGGGAGAGTGAATGTCACCTCCAGTCTGGGTGTGCCTCAGTCACCGGTGTGGTTGGAGGAGGGACAGCACCAGCAAGGAAGGGTCAGGCTCCTGTTGAAATCAGGCTGGGGAGGATTTTGAGGTGAATCAAGGCCAGTTCAGGGATGCTGTGTAACTCTGTGTTTGCTTGAGCATCTCCTCTGAAACAACAGCTGTTGAGTGCTCAGTTCACTGAGGTTTGGAGCAGGCTGCCCAGGGAACCATCCTTGGAACGGTTCAGAAATCACTTGGATGTGGCCCTTGGGGATGAGGTTTAGTGGTTGGATTCGATGATCTTGGAGGTTTTTCCAGCCTAAATGATGCTGGGATTTCACATCTGCAGTGCCAGGGGTGTGACAGCCCAGCTTCCCCTGGCTAGACCAAGCCTGGATATTAAAGCTGGTTTTAATTTCCATGTGGTTAATTATAAATATTTTACCTCTTGCTCAGGACAGAGGGTCAGGCAGGAGCTGCAGTGATGTGCAATCTCTGAGGCTGCTGGTTTTCCAGGGGCTCTCCAGGACACTGGAAACCCTTTGGAGTGAGGCTGGCAGCCAGGTCACCAATCCTCCCTGGAGCGCTCCTGTCGCAGACATCTTTTTATGGAAAATCCTTTCCTTAGGATTTTTCCTCCTGAGAAGCTGAGAGGCCTCAGGAACAAAATGTAAMCAATGGTTATCTGCTGCTGTGGAATACAAAAGGTGGGTCTGTGATTGGCCTCATGTTGGTTGTTTCTAATTAATGGCCAATCACAGCCCAGCTGGCTCCGATGGAGAGTCCGAGACAGCTGCCTTTGTTATTCATTCCTTTCTATTCTTAGCCAGCCTTCTGATGAAACCTTTTTTTCTATTCTTTTAGTATAGTTTTAATGTAATATATATCATAAAATTATAAATCAAGCCTTCTGTAACATGGAATCAGATTTCTGTCTCTTCCCCCATCCGAAAACCCCTGTGAACACGGTCACACTCCCCTTGCTGGGCTCAGGGATGCACAAGGATCTGTCCATGAGGATATCTGGCAGAGCTTCAGCAGCTCTGTGGCACTGGCAGGGATGAGCTGAGCTCAGCTGAGCCCTCTGAGAGCAGAATCCTTTCATCCCATCTCCGTCTGAAGGTGGAGAGAGCTGAGGATGGCTCTGCTGCTGCTGCTGCACAGTGAGGTGAGTTCACTCGAGGACTCTGGCTTGGCCAAAATTCACTCTGGGTACACTTTCCATTCCAGCAGATTGAGGAAGGCAGAAATGAAGCTGCTTTGGGGATTTGGGGGCATGGCAGAGGCTGATAAAATATTGAAGAGCCAGGCCATCTGTAACTGCTGCATGGGCTGGGGAGCACAAACACCAACTGGGAGAGCAGGAGGGGCTGCTGGCCGGGCTGGTGGACACACATCCTCCAGGAAAAGTGGCCAGGGTGACAGATGGCACCGTTTGCTAGCAAATACATCCCTTTTCCCCCCATTTTTTGGCACTCTCACAGTCAATAAYGTGCAGAGGAGAGGTGGGAAGGCCCAGCACTGGCTGTGGAAGTGGAGCAGAGCTCTGCTGGATGGATGTAACTTCATTTAAACAAATGGCTGTAACTTTATTTAAATAAATTGCTGTTACACACACCCTTAATTAAAGCAAAGAAGCGAAGGAAACTGTTTCCCCGTGGATTTGGTGTCGATGTGGGACAAAGGAAGGAGCTGTAATGAGATTTCCATCTTGGGATGTGCAATCCTGCCTTCAAGGGCTGTGATGAGTAATTGATGTCTCCTTGCTCAGACCCTTCCCGGGGGGCACAGGACACTGGGAATGCTCTTGGGTCCATCTAGTGGAATAATTAATCCCAGACAATGTGAGAAGCCATCTACAAATKAAGTCCTTAATTGCCATTTCAGCCCGAAGAGGAGATGCTTCCTCCCATTTTTGCCCAAGAACGAGCTCAGGTTGGCAGGGAAAGGTGAGGAAATTTCAATTTTCRCATGAGAAGTGGAGAATCCTTGGGAGAATTTGGCTCCTTGTTCCTGCTGGGCTCGGGGGGAGTGGAAAGAGCAGCACAATTTGCAGCACAAAGGGATCTCTCAGGTTGTGTTTGCTAGCCACTGGATCCTCCTGCAGAAGGCTGATGGTAAATGGGCTGCTCTGATGTGTAAAGATGTTAAATGGGTAAAAAGGGAGGAAAAACAACAAACATTTACAGCTCGGAGCTCCTAAAGGCAACTCTGGGTGGCAGAAGTGATGCCCCAGGGAGATGAAGGGGTTGRACAGAATTCTTTTGGTCCTCAGAGGAACTCTCCAGCTTTGCTGGGATGTGGGATGGAGAAAARGTCAGCAGGGACACAAGAATAGGGTAAAGAAACTTCCCTCAGGGYTGGAATCTCTGCATGACCAGCAAARTATTTCAGGTTCCAAGTGTGATTTAAAAGAAATGTAGAGTTGTGAGGTGATTCCATTTGACACAGAAAGCAAAATGCTTCTCCCAGAAGCATTGGTTGTGCACGTGGGGATTTGGGGATTCTTGGAGGGCCCAGGGCTTGGGAGAGCCCAGATGCCCCAGGTGGGTGAGGGATTGTCCTGCCCTGGTCCTTCCTGGCACCATCCCTTCAGCTTGGATGCAAGGACAGACGGGAAGGAGCTCRGGAGAAATTCCAATCCCAAATTTCCAGCTCACATTTTCGTCTTCCTCTGCTGCTGTCACCCTGTTTGCACCTTGCCAAACAAGAGCTTTGCCTTCTGCTTTGCTGGGACTCCTGCAGAGTCTTGCTCAGCCTAAAGTTAGTCTGGATCTAGAAAATAAAAACCTGCAGTGATCTTGGACTCTCCCTGAGAAATTTGGTTCAGTACCACGGCACGTGCAGGGTTTGGGAGCTCCCAGGTGAGATTTTGCCTTGGGGASCCTCTGGGACCTTCCATCCTGCCAAAATCTGGGATTGAAGGATCCCAGAGCTCCACACCTCGGTGCTCCCTCTGCCTCCCTTCCAGGCAGCTCTGGGAATGCATCAAATCTCTGATAAATAATGAGCTTTTTTTTTGTTCTTCTCCCCAGATATTTTGTTTTCTTGCCACTTCAAGCCTCTCCTCCAGAATGAGCCAGGCAGGGGGGAAAATTCTGGGTGTTCTCCTCCTTTTCTTTTCTCTGTGTTTCCCAAACATCTTTCAGATTTTCTTTAACCTTTTCCAACTCCTCACTAGCAGGGCTCGCTCTGTTATTTCCACATCGAGCTGGCATTTTCACAGGAAAACAGCCTTCCCATAAAAATTGGGGATTTTCACTGGCAACCATGGATTTATTGAAGAAAAGAATGGATTTTTCCATTGTGGGAATGGGAATATTGGCTCCCCAGCTAGGTGGGCACCTTGAAGCTGTAAACTGCCTCCCTCTAAAGAGATTTAATTATTCTGGAATTATGTTTTTGTTGTGTTTTTTTTCCTGTACAATATTCCACCTTTTTATTTTCTCTTCCAATTTCAAGCCAACAAATACAAAATAAATCAACTCTCAATTATTTCCCCCCAACTGCTTCCCCCAGGGCTGTGCTGCTATTATGTGCAGATAAATAAATTTGGTTAAACAATGGTAAATTGTCCTGAGCTGCCTTTTATTATCAGGAAGTTGTGTTGGCAACTGGATAATTTGCTGATTTTTTTTGTGTGTGATCTTAGTCCCTTGCATCTATTCATGAGATTATTCCAAATGTTATATCGGTGCATTTAAATTAAGCATGAAAGTGTTTTAGGGCTTTTTGCAATGATTGCTTATTTATTTTATTATCAATAATAAATTTCAAGCCAAAGCTTGAAGCTTCCACTTTCAAGGACAGTAAAAAGGCAGAGGAGAAGCAGCTGGTGGCACATAAAGAGCAGCTCTTATGAAACAGGGCTGGGGTCGTGGGGAGGCTGCAGAGAAACTGAGCTGGGATTTCTGGGTTCTTCTCCCAAATTCTCTCTTTTTCCAAGGGAAATTTGTCTTCTCTGGGCTCCAGAGCCATTCCAAAGGGAAGGAACGAAGCTGCTTGATGTTGGGATGTTGGGATGAGGCTGCTGTGCTGTGAGGGGAACTACTTTTGGTAAGCCTGGTTGGAAATGTGGCTCTGTTGTTACTTTTAATGACAAAATTTTTGATTTTCGTAGAATCACAGAATGGTTTGGGTGGAAGGGACCTCAAAGCTCATCCCATCCCACCCCTGCCATGGCAGGGACACCTCCCACTGTCCCAGGCTGCTCYMAGCCCTGYCCAGCCTGGCCTTGGGCACTGCCAGGGATCCAGGGGCAGCCMYAGCTSCTCTGGGCACCTGTGCCAGTGTAGAGAGTAAATTTCAGCCATGTCTCTCTTTCCCCTGGTATTTTTCTAGTTTTTAATTAATTACATGTATGTCAGAGTATTGTTTTTGTGTCTTTAATTGGGTTCATTTTCATCCAGGCTTCTAGGAACAGGGAGAGAGGCAAACCACCCCTTCCACTCCTGCTCTGCTGGTTCAGGATTGTAAAATATTCCCAACATCCTCACAGATCTGCTGAGAACCAAACAGCAAAGGTGGAGCAGGCCTGGAGCTCATCCTGCACTGCCCTGGGCTGCCCAACTCCCCCCACACCCATCAGCGGGCTGCCTAATTGGGAAATTGATTAATTGACCGGTGAGATAATGGCCTCTCTTCCTGCCTGGCTTCGCTGGGCTCTGCTCCTGCAATGGAGATTCCAGCACAGGAACCCTGGAGCTGCACTGGCTTCAAAGGAAAAGGATTTCCATGGGATTTCTGTGGGGTTTATAGGATTGCTCGGAGAGGATTTGCAGCCCCATCCCTGGCAGGGTCCAAGGGCAGGCTGGATGGGGATGGGAGCAGCCGGGGATAGTGGGAGCCGTCCCCATGGCAGGGGGTGGAGCTGGGTGATTTTTAAGCTCCCTTCCAATGCGAAGCAGTTTGTGATTCCAGGATTTTCCTGYACAAGGTGGGATGAATGAAAAGAGAAAAAAAAAAAAAATCAATGCGCAAAGGGCACTGTGGATGTGGCTGGTGCTGATGTGGGATTTCCCCCCCACAGGAGCCAAGGCCAATCCTCCTGCCAGGTGTTTTATTCCAGCAGAACAATGTTGACACAAACCTGATTTCCCTGGAATTTCTGCCCCTTTAGGTCTTCCCTTCCCGGACCTGGCTTTTCCTGCGTGCCCAGCTCCAGCAGGATGTGTGATGAAACCCCTAATGGGTTATGACAAGCAAAGGGCTCTTTAAGCAGCCTGGTGCTCAATGCTCCCTTTCTTTGGGGTTTGTGCCTGAGAGATCCTCTGCTGGTTTGTTTTTCAATTACCAGCCACAGTTTTAGTGACAAGGACACTGTTTCCAGCATTTGGTAATAGAATCTTTATTATAATAATTATTTAAAATTAGAGGGTGAATGGAAATGCTGCTGACAGTGAGGGATTATTAGTGCTGATTAAAGCCACTGGCAGTGTAGGCAGGTATTAATAGACTGTTCCCTGCACATATTTCTCCCAGTCTCTCTCCTGGCTTTTATATTTTGGTTTTAGTAGTGCTGCTGTCCAGGGCATTTAGCAGCAGTGTCAGGACCCAGCTGTRGGATTATTCCAAAGGAGAAGGCATCAAACTGGGCAATATTTTTCCTGCAAGCTGCTGGGCTGTACTGGTGCTGTGGTACAGCCACAGAGGCTCTGAGGAGCAGGTGATGGATGTTTTGTGCTCTTGTGGAACCAAACTGGTCTGTACTGGAGCATTGCAGTGCTCCCTTTGGAGCTCTGTGGGATTTTTTGGGGAGATTTTCCTGAGATCCCACGGAGCCACCATATCGCAGACATCTTTTATGGAAAATCCTTTCCTTAGGATTTTTCCTCCTGAGAAGCTGAGAGGCCTCAGGAACAAAATGTAAACATTGATTATCTGCTGCTGTGGAATGCAACAGGTGCATCTGGGATTGGCCCATGTTGGTTGTTTCTAATTAATGGCCAAATTAATCCCAGCCCAGCTGGCTCGGACAGAGAGTCTGAGCCACAAGCCTTTGTTATCATTCTTTCTTTTTCTATTCTCAGCTTGCCTTCTGATGGAATCCTTTCTTCTATTCTTTTAGTATAGTTTTAATGTAATATATATCATAAAATAATAAATCAGCCTTCTGAAACACGGAGTCAGATCCTCGTCTCTTCCCTCATCCAAGAACCCTGTGAGCACCATCACACCCCCACAGCCACTTTTCCCATGAGGTCACTTCCCCCCTCCTCACTCTCTCCTGATCTGAAAATGAAATAAATCCCAGGATTGGCAGGTCTGAACACACTCTGTGAATGTAGTTTGCTGGTTTGGTGGTGTTTTGAAGCAAACTCCTGGCTTTGTTTAGAATCATGGACTATTCTGAGCTGGAAGGGACCCACAAGGATCAACAAATCCAACTCCTGGCCCCACACAGGCCCCCCTAAAAATCATCCCCTGTGCCTGAGAGCCTTGTCCAAGTGCTTCTTGAATTATGGCAGCTTTTCCTTTTTCCTTACCTTGAAGCCCACTTTAAGTCCTCTGTATCATGGCTTGATCTGATCTACTGCCACTTTTTCCTGGTGCCATCAGCRTTATTTTCCCAGGACAGGAAAAGAGGCTCCTTTATTTCACAGAGGAAAAGGCTTAACCCTGTCAGAGGAGGCAGCAGAGGGACAATTCTTTGGGGACAGCAGGAAATAAATAACACAGGCACTACCAAAAGTGGCTCTGAMTAAAGAGCAGGGGGCTGAATCACCTTGGGGCAGTGTAGGAGGAAGAGACAAAGCTGAAAAGTGCCTGGAGGGCTGAAGGGTGGAGAGAGCAGGCAGGGAGGGCTCAGGGAAAGCTGGATATGGGGTGAGCAGGGAGAAAAGGATCAGGGAAAGCTGGATATCGGGTGAGCAGGGTGGGAAGGGTGAAGGAAAGCTGGATATGGGGTGAGCAGAGAGAAAAGGACCATGGAAAGGTGGATATGGGGTGAGCAGAGAGGGAAGGGTCAGGGAAAGCTGGATATGGGGTGGGTAGGGAGAAAAGGATCAGGGAAAGCTGGATATGGGGTGAGCAGAGAGAAGAGGATCAGGGAAAGCTGGATATGGGGTGAGGAGGGTGGGAAGGATCAGGGAAAGCTGGATATGGAGTGAGCAGAGAGAAGAGGATCAGGGAAAGCTGGATATGGGGTGAGGAGGGTGGGAAGGATCAGGGAAAGATGGATGTGGGGTCAGCAGGGAGGGAAGGATGAAGGAAAGCTGGATATGGGGTGAGCAGAGAGGGAAGGGTCAGGGAAAGTGGATATGGAGTGAGCAGAGAGAAGAGGATTGGGGAAAGGTGGATATGGGGTCAGCAGGGAGGGAAGGACCATCATAAGCTGGATATGGGGTCAGCAGGGAGAAGAGGATCAGGGAAAGGTGGATATGGGGTCAGCAGAGAGAAAAGGACCGTGGAAAGCTGGATATGGGGTCAGCAGAGAGAAGAGGATGGGGGAAAGGTGGATATGGGGTGAGCAGGCAGGGAAGGACCAGGACAGGCTGGATGCAAAGCAAGCCAGTTGTTTGCTGCCCCACAGGATCCTGAATTTCTGCTCTGTGGTGTCCCCAAAGCCCAGGCAGCCTGGCCTTGGGCACTTCCAGGGATGGGGCAGGCACGTGGGAGAKGGGATTCTCTGTGCTGGAGCAAAGCTGCTCCGGTGCTCGTGGGCTGAGGGTGACTTTTCCCCGAGGTAGGATGGCTCCTGTTCCCAGTGTCAGGCTGATTTATGCTCCTGGAGACAAAGCTGGGCTGAGTTCTCTCTGTATGAGAGGCACGTGAGCCTGCCTGTCCCAAGCTGGCTGCCAAACTCTTCATCTTGCAGGGCCTGTCCTCCTGCCATGCCCTCGGGGCTTTCCTAAATCTCCTTGGCTTGTCTAGTAGCTAAAATAAAAAAATAATATTAAAAAAAAAAAAAAGGCAGAGCTGACAGCAGAGATCTTCCTGGAGGCTTTCTGAAATCCAAATTAATGATGTCATCTGTGACAGCGCAGAGCCCTCCCTCCAACACCTGTGAAGGAGAAAAGGTTAAAGAAAAAGACTTAAAACTCAAGAATTTGGGGTCTGTGATTGCACTCTCCACTGCAGTTAATTGGGATAACCCCCAAATGCCCATCACAAAAGAGCAATGCCTTGGGGTAAGGTGAAGTCCTGCCTCTCACTCCARGTGGAGGAGATGGATTTTATCAACATCCACAGGGATGGAGACTCTCCTGTTTCATCTGTGCTGCCTCTTGGCTTTCCCTGGGGTTATCTTGGAGGTGAGGGCAGAGAGGAACCTGCAGGATGGAGGCTGGGCCACTTTAAAACTCAGGCCAATTAAAGAGCAGCTGGACTGGAACTCCAGGCCAAGTGGCACGTTGTTCATTTGTTCCACTGTTTCATAAGCAAAATGCCCTGCAAGGTTAATGGAAGTGCCAGGCAAGCTCAGCCAGGGAGAGGCCAGCTGACAAAAACAGGAGCTGACACTTCCCAACAAGCTCAAGAGTGAGAATTTGTTTAAATGTAATTAGTTGGTGGGAAAAAAAAAAAAAAAAAAAAGAACAGAACAGAAGAATCCCTCTGGAGCCCAGGCCCTGTGAGTGTTTGCTGAGATTGAACCAATACATCTTCCTGCACTCAGGGAAAAATCCTTCTCCTCTCCTTGGAGAGATGGATGGATGCAGAGCTGCTCCTGCTGCTGGTGCCTCACCCAGAGGGTSACACCAGCACCCACCAGCCCCGGAGGTGCCGCTCCCAGCACCTGAGGCTGCCCAAGGGTCAGGAGGGCAGGGCTGACATTCCCGGGGGAATTTCTGGTGTCATTTTCCAGGGGGCACTGTGGCCCCGGATGTAAAATGCTCACACAAACCATTGTCACCAAACGTGGCCCCGTGGGGACCCGCAGCTCTGCTGGCAAGCCTGGCTCAAACCTTGCTCCGTGGGTGTGACCGTGTCACAGGGTTCGAGGATGAGGGAAGAGACGAGGATCTGACTCCGTGTTTCAGAAGGTTGATTTATTATTTTATGATATATATTACATTAAAACTATACTAAAAGAATAGAAGAAAGGATTTCATCAGAAGGCGAGGTAGGAATAGAATAGAAAAAGAAAGAATGATAACAAAGGTTTGTGGCTTGGCTCTCTGTCAGAGCCAGCTGGACTGTGATTGGCCATTAATTAGAAACAACCAACATGGGCCAATCACAGACCCACCTGTTGCATTCCACAGCAGCAGATAATCAATGTTTACATTTTGTTCTTGAGGCTTCTCAGGAGGAAAAATCCTAAGGAAAGGATTTTCTATAAAAGATGTCTGCGACACATGGGGACTTTGGTTTGTGATTCCAAGTGAATTTTCCAGCCAAATCTTTCTTTTCCCCTTTTTTAACCTCCTCTGCTGATTTCCCAGCCAACCCTCAGCGAGACTGGAGCCACCCTCTCCCTTCCTTTACCTCTTGTTCACCTTTGTTTTGTTCATCCTTTCATTCTGGGTGGTGACATCTCCACATCTTTTTCTGGCCACCGCAGTGATGTCATTATTGTCACCACGCTGCCAGGTTTTTGGGGTCCCTGGCTGCTCTCAGCCTGGCTCCAAGCCCTGGAGCTGTTCTGAYCCAGGGCTTGTGACCTCTCCATCCCTTCCTGTGCCCCTCCAAGTGAAGGATGCMCCTTGATGCTTCTTTTCCCACTTTTCTGGGAGTGCCAGGGCAAAGGCCCTGGGATTGCTGGGTGCCCAGGGGATGTGTGTGGCAGTCACACAAACAAATGGCCTTGTCAGAGCAGGTGACAAGCACGGGAGCAGATGGCACCATCGTTCCTCCCATTCCTTTATTCCCTTCAGCAGGGAGGAGAGCAAAGGCTTCTCTTCAGGAGGTGTTGGGTTCTCCCTGGCACCTCAGCATGCTGGAATTTGGGAAGAAGGGGTCTCAGAACTCAGAGGGATGAGGTGATGTGGGGCTTTAGCTGGTGTCCCCTTGGATGTGAAGGGCTGGGAGAACACAAAGCTCAGAGGATGCTGTGAGCCCAGGAGGGTGTTAGGGGTGGCATCCCCAAAGACCCCAAGGAAAAGCCCAGTGGTTCCATCTGCCCTGAATTTAGAGGGGCTGAGGGAAGCCCTACACATCCCCCACAGCCCCTTCAGTGCCCTTCAGCAATGCTGTTAAACCAMTTTGGTCAAATCCTGAAATTTACCCTGCCCTCTCCATCCCTTCCCTCCCCCAGCAAGCAAAGAGCCTGAAAATTGCACATTCTGGCCAGAAATTAAAACAAACCTCTCGCTGAAGCCTTTCATCATTAAGTGTTCATCACTTTGGAGTGTCTCCTAAGGTCAAGAGCATTTTGCCAGAGCCATTCATCAGCCAAGCTTTTGGTGCATTCTGCAGGGCTGTCCCTCAGGAGCCAAGGTCGGGCAGAAATACCCTGCTGAGGTGACCTGCTCATTACTCTGGGAAACAGCTTTTTGTCAATGAATGGCCCTCAGTGAGCATTTAATTTGGATTTAATAAGGCATCTAATGTTTGTTTAAAAGGACACTGTACCTTCAAGGTGTTTGTCATAATTGGATGGAGGATATTTACCCACAGCGTTTATTAATAAACCCCTCAGAAGATGGAAATTGAAAGCAGCTCCTTTAATGTCTTCGCTACCCAGAGGGATGGTGCTTGAAATTAGAGGAATCCCAGCTCCCAGGCTGCCCCCAGAACTGGGAACGGGTCTGGAGCTGATTTGTGTCACCTTTGCGGGGAGATGGGGACACACAGGGGGATGGGGACACCGGGAGATTGGGACACCAGGAGATTGGGACACCAGGAGATTGGGACACCCGTATGGGCACCCCCATCCACGGGCTGGGAACAAACCACCCTCACCCTGAGCCTGTAGGATCTGCCCCGCAAGGGAGAAAAGGGAAAACCCCGAGTTTATTTTGGTGTCTCTCCTTCCACACCTCTCTCGAGGTGCCTCTGCCCCCGTGCCCGGGCTGCTGGTGGCACCCAGGGAGCTCTGCAGGAGACGTGCCAGGGAAYATCAATGCCTCCTGGTATTTTTATTTCCCTTGGGATGTGGAAAACTTTAGGACTTGAGAAAATGGGGAAAAAAAGGAAAATAATGCTTTAATGTGCTGCCTCAGCCAGCCCCACAATGAGGTTTGTACTCCAGAGGAACAGGGTGGGGTCAGGGCTGCAGTTAAATAGGGACGGGATTGTCGCTTAAATAGGGCCGGGATTGCCACTTAAATAGGGATGGGATTGTCTCTTAAATAGGGACAGGACTGTCATTTAAATAGGGACGGGACTGTCACTTAAATAGGGATGGGATTGTCACTTAAATAGGGACAGAATTGTCTCTTAAATAGGGACAGGATTGTCTGTTAAATAGGGACAGGACTGTCATTTAAATAGGGAGAGGACTGTCATTTAAATAGGGATGGAACTGTCTCTTAAATAGGGACAGGATTGTCTCTTAAATAGGGATGGGATTGTTACTTAAATAGGGACGGGACTGTCATTTAAATAGGGACGGGACTGTCACTTAAATAGGGATGGGGTTATCAAGGTGTGCTGCAGGCTGCAAAACCCAGGAATATCCATTTGGGAATGGCACAGCCTGCTGAGGAACCAGCCCTGTCCCCATCCCACACCTCAGCACGGGGAAAAAAAATCCATGTCCCAAATTAGGGCTAATTTCCACCAAGACCCCACCAACCTGGGGTGCTCGTGGTGGCAGAGCAACAAAACATCTGATCCTCCTCCAGTAATTCACTTTATTTTATCCACTGCTAAGTGAAGAGCTGCTTTGTGTGCCATCAACACACACCAAAAAAAATACAAAAAAATAAATAAAGAGCTGATATTTAACTCCAAAATGACGTTGCCAAATCGCAGGGATTCATTCCGAGGATCATTAGGGAGAGTCTTAAAACAAGCCAGACTAATTTCAGGCTGTGTTGTTTGGGAAGCCCTGACAGAGAGATGGATGCTGTGGGAAACCATTAGGAATGGCAATTCATTTTTAATCCCATTACCCTGCCACRCATCAGTTTTTAAATCAAGGGCTGCACCTTTCCAGATAATTCCTGCTGTTATTAGGTGCTGCTCAAGGAGGGGGAGAGAATAGGTAGAATTAATTCTAAATATGCGCTATAATGTCAGATTGATTCCTTTATTAGCACCTTTTATAGTCAATTCTCTCCGTGGAAGGGCTCTGTCATATCTCCTGAAGACAGAAAAAGATGGCCAGGGTGGTTTCAAATGAAGCCAATAAAGGGAGGAATTGGTGAATGTGGGGTATTTAACAGCAAATCGTTATGGATGGGCCACCAGATTGGGGAAGCAGGGACTGAATTAAGGCTCCTGAGATCTGACATCTTATTTGCAAGATAAAAAGCAGGCCCAGCTTAGGGACTGATGAATAATTTGGAGGTTTTAKCTGCGTTTCTAATGGTCCCTTCAGTCTGGGCTGCTTTGTTCTGAGGTGATGAATGACCCCAGGTTTCCTTGYGTCCTCCCAGCACAGCCACTGTCCCCAGTTTTAACCTTTCTCCACCACCCTGTTCCTGCAAAGCACAACCAGAATTATCTCTCAGATCAGCTTGTATCCATCCCAAATCCCAAGGGCCACGGAAGCAGCTACAATTTATTAGCAGCATCAGTGTATTTTACTGCTCATCTAAGAATATCATTAATATTCTTTCATCACCTTCTCCACAGCTTTAAAACCTCCTTTATAACATTGAGCTCACGCCTGCCGAGGAGTGAGCGAAATTTCAATTTTTTTATCGCTCAGAAAATCCCTGTGTTTTCACATTTTGCCATTGTGTCATAACATCTCGGAGAATGGGATGTAAAAATACCCCAAAACCAGATTTCAGGTGCCTTGGAACATTTCATTTGTGATTTTCCCCGCTTGTGCATTTTCTTACTCCAGAGGTGAAATGATTTGGAGCTGGTTGATTCAATTACCCCACTGTCACCGGATTCTGAGTCACTTCAAGATTGGTTTAATATTGAAAAATAATATTTTCTTCCATCAGCACCTTCCTGCTGAGGATGATGCCCAGGACCTCAAGGCTTTCATCATCCCTCTGCCTGGCTTAAAACCCTCTTCTCCCT
This sequence comes from Cardinalis cardinalis, assembly GCA_014549065.1. NCBI lineage: Eukaryota > Metazoa > Chordata > Aves > Passeriformes > Cardinalidae > Cardinalis > Cardinalis cardinalis. Next base: position 25,537 of record JACDOX010000159.1, read on the forward strand.
TTTTTTTWAGCGTAGGAAAATGACAATTTCCATGGGAATGTGGTTCCATGCCATGAATGATGATTTGTAGGGATTTATTCCTGCAGTGGGAGCTCCTCAGCAGGACCCCACTGAGCTGCAGCATACAGGATGCAGGGATGCAGGGCAGGAATTTCACCCTCCTCATCTCTTTTCTCCTATTCCAGTGCACTTGGAGCCAGCTCTCCTAATTGTTTTGCCCCTTGGTTGTGCTCAAAGGTTTTTTAGGTGAGGATCTGTCCCCATCCTGCAGGAACTGGGCTGCTGGTGGCTCTRGGGTGTGTTTGGGGCTCAGGAATTCTGGCTCACAAGCCATGGAGGAAACACGAGGCCTCTCATCTTCCCCACAAGCATCTCTTGGGATCTCAGGACCACCCCTGGGCTCTTCCTGATGAGCAAACCCCCCCAGATACCACTTGGGCTCCCCCAAATTCACCTTGGGGGAAGCACTGCTTGTGTTCCCTCAGTGCCATGGGGGATTTGGGGTGTTTGGRTGGGATTCCTAAAGATGGGCCCCAGAAAGGGGCAACTCTCCAAGGGCCAGAGCAGCTCTGCAATCCAGCAGAAATCCAGGGGGCTGGGATCTGTGWACTTGTCATGTAAATGTGTCCTCAGCAAGCTGCAAAACAGATCCGGGCTTGAATTCCAGAGCACAGCAGGAAAGGGCATCCATCATCCTGAGTAATGGATTTCTCTGACTAATAGACCTGCTCCTGCATTTTCCAAGGGCAATGTCTTCACTGTCCCTCCTCTCCCTTCCTCCCTGGAGGCTCTTCAGGGAGAGAGAGCTTCCCGTGGAGGGGGAGATGTGCTTRGGATGATCCCAGAGCGCAGGAATTGCAGCAAAGCTCTGAGGGACCAGGGAATGAGGGAAGAGTTTCCCTGTGTCCTTCTGAGGGASAAAGGAATGGGGGAAGAGTTTCCTTGTGTTCCTCATGTCCTTCTGAGGGGTAAGAAAATGGGGAAGAGTTTCCCTGGGTCCTTCTGAAGGACAAGGCAATGGGGGAAGAGTTTCCCTGTGTCCTTCTGAGGGAGAAAGGAATGGGGGAAGAGTTTCCTTGTGTTCCTCATGTCCTTCTGAGGGGCAAGGAAATGGGGAAGAGTTTCCCTGTGTCCTTCTGAGGGACAAGAAAATGTGGAGGAGTTTCCCTGTTTTCCTCGTGTTTTTCTGAGGGACAAAGCAATGGGGGAAGAGTTTCCCTGTGTCCTTCTGAGGAATAAGGGAATGGAGGAAGAGTTCCCCCTGTGTTCCTCATGTCCTTCTGAGGGACAAGAAAATGTGGAGGAGTTTCCCTGTTTTCCTCRTGTTTTTCTGAGGGAGAAGGCAATGGGAGAAGAGTTTCGCCCGTGTCCTTCTGAAGGACAAGGGAATGGGGGAAGAATTTCCCTGTGCTGTTCTGAGGGACAAGAGAATGGAGAAGTTTCCCTGTGTTCCTCATGTCCTTCTGAGGGACAAGAAAATGGGGGAAGAGTTTCCCTGTGTTCCTTGTGTTTTTCTGAAGGACAAGGGAATGGGGGAAGACTTTTCCTGGGTCCTTCTGATGGACAAGGGAATGGGGGAAGAGTTTCCCTGTGTTCCTGGAGGGATAAGGGAATGGGAGAAGACTTTCCCTGTGTTCCTCATGTTTTTCTGAGAAACAAGAGAATGAGGGGAAGAGTTTCGCCTGTGTTCCTCGTGTTTTTCTGATGGACAAGGGAATGGGGGAAGAGTTTCCCTGTGTTCCTCATGTCCTTCTGAGGGACAAGGCAGTGGGGAAGAGTTTCCTTGTGTCCTTCTGAGGGACAATAAAATGGGGAAGAGTTTCCCTGTGTTCCTCATGTTTTTCTGAGAAACAAGAGAATGAGGGGAAGAGTTTCGCCTGTGTTCCTCGTGTTTTTCTGAAGGACAAGGGAATGTTGGAAGAGTTCCCTGCAGGGATCCCTGGATGTGGACAGGAGGAGCCACCACAGCAGTGGGCAGGGAGGAGGGTTCCATCAGGAGCTCAGTGTGATTCTTGCAGTGAAAACATCAAAACATTGCTCTGTTGAAGCTGGACACCTCCTCCAACAAAAAGAAGAAGCTTTGGCATCTTCCTTAGAGTGGGAATCGCCATCGCCTGGCCCCCACAGCAGTGGGGATTTTGTGGATCATTTTATGGATCATTTTATGGATGATTTTGTGGATGATTTTGTGGATGATTTTGTGGATGATTTTGTGGATGATTCTTGGATTATTTTATGCATAATTTTGTGGATTATTTTATGGATGATTTATGGATAATTTATGGATGATTTTATAGATGATTTATGGATGATTTTATGGATGATTTATGGATGATTTTATGCAAGATTTTATGGATGATTTATGCATGATTTGTGCATGATTTTGTGGATGATTTATGCATTATTTATGGATGATTTTGTAGATGATTTTATGCATTATTTATGGATGATTTT